>WNWK01000969.1:217500-347513 GCA_009830355.1 Cherax destructor
GATGTATCATCACACAGGTGATGTATCATCACACAGGTGACGTATCATCACACAGGTGACCCAGCAACACAGGCGGTGACCCACGCAAGTGACCACAAATGTTAATATCACCTCTATATATTTTTTAACATAAAAGTTTTTAACATAACATTAGCACTGTCCCGACGTTAACACATTTTAACATTTGTTGAAGAATTAAGCATTCAGTTGGAAAGAGTCAATTTTTCCAGCATATCATATATGTTTCACATTAACATTTTCGGTCACATTTTGCTCAAACAAAAATTTTAATATGCAAATTCGAGAAGCAGGTTTGGTACGTGATGGTACGTGAGTGGTGTGAGTCTAGGTGGGTGAAGACTTCTGGTGTGAGTCTAGGTGGGTGAAGACTTCTGGTGTGAGTCTAGGTGGGTGAAGACTTCTGGTGTGAGTCTAGGTGGGTGAAGACTTCTGGTGTGAGTCTAGGTGGGTGAAGACTTCTGGTGTGAGTCTAAGTGGGTGAAGACTTCTGGTGTGAGTCTAGGTGGGTGAAGACTTCTGGTGTGATTCTAGGTGGGTGAAGACTTCTGGTGTGAGTCTAGATGGGTGAAGACTGCTGGTGTGAGTCTAGGTGGGTGAAGACTGCTGGTGTGAGTCTAGGTGGGTAAGACTGCTGGTGTGGGTCTAGGTGGGTGAAGACTGCTGGTGTGAGACTAGGTGGGTGAAGACGTCTGGTGTGAGTCTAGGTGGGTGAAGACTTCTGGTGTGAGTCTAGGTGGGTGAAGACTTCTGGTGTGATTCTAGGTGAGTGAAGACTTCTGGTGTGAGTCTAGATGGGTGAAACTGCTGGTGTGAGTCTAGGTGGGTAAGACTGCTGGTGTGAGTCTAGGTGGGTGAAGACTGCTGGTGTGAGACTAGGTGGGTGAAGACGTCTGGTGTGAGTCTAGGTGGGTGAAGACTTCTGGTGTGAGTCTAGGTGGGTGAAGACTTCTGGTGTGAGACTAGGTGGGTGAAAACTGCTGGTGTGAGTCTAGGTGGGTGAAGACTGCTGGTGTGAGACTAGGTGGGTGAAGGCTGCTGGTGTGAGTCTAGATGGGTGAAGACTGCTGGTGTGAGTCTAGGTGGGTAAGACTGCTGGTGTGAGTCTAGGTGGCTGAAGACTGCTGGTGTGAGACTAGGTGGGTGAAGACGTCTGGTGTGAGTCTAGGTGGGTGAAGACTTCTGGTGTGAGTCTAGGTGGGTGAAGACTTCTGGTGTGATTCTAGGTGGGTGAAGACTTCTGGTGTGAGTCTATATGGGTGAAGACTGCTGGTGTGAGTCTAGGTGGGTAAGACTGCTGGTGTGAGTCTAGGTGGGTGAAGACTGCTGGTGTGAGACTAGGTGGGTGAAGACGTCTGGTGTGAGTCTAGGTGGGTGAAGACTTCTGGTGTGAGTCTAGGTGGGTGAAGACTTCTGGTGTGATTCTAGATGGGTGAAGACTTCTGGTGTGAGTCTAGATGGGTGAAGACTGCTGGTGTGAGTCTAGGTGGGTAAGACTGCTGGTGTGAGTCTAGGTGGGTGAAGACTGCTGGTGTGAGACTAGGTTGGTGAAGACGTCTGGTGTGAGTCTAGGTGGGTGAAGACTTCTGGTGTGAGTCTAGGTGGGTGAAGACTTCTGGTGTGAGACTAGGTGGGTGAAAACTGCTGGTGTGAGTCTAGGTGGGTGAAGACTGCTGGTGTGAGACTAGGTGGGTGAAGGCTGCTGGTGTGAAACTAGGTGGGTGAAGACTGCTGGTGTGAGTCTAGGTGGGTGAAGACTTCTGGTGTTAGTCTAGGTGTGTGGAAGACTCCTGGTGTGAGTCTAGATGGGGAAGACTGCTGGTGTGAGTCTAGGTGAGTGGAAGACTCGTGGTGTGAGTCTAATTGAGTGGAAGACTCCTGGTGTGAGTCTAGGTGCGTGGAAGACTCCTGGTGTGAGTCTAGGTGCGTGGAAGACTCTTGGTGTGAGTCTAGGTGCGTGGAAGACTCCTTGTGTGAGTCTACGTGGGTGGAAGACTCCTGGTGTGAGTCTAGGTGGGTGGAAGACTCTTGGTGTGAGTCTAGGTGAGTGGAAGACTCCTTGTGTGAGTCTAGGTGAGTGGAAGACTCCTGGTGTGAGTCTAGGTGGGTGGAAGACTCCTGGTGTGAGTCTAGGTGGGTGGAAGACTCCTGGTGTGAGTCTAGGTGGGTGGAAGACTCCTGGTGTGAGTCTAGGTGGGTGGAAGACTCCTGGTGTGAGTCTAGGTGGGTGGAAGACTCCTGGTGTGAGTCTAGGTGGGTGGAAGACTCCTGGTGTGAGTCTAGATGAGTGGAAGACTCCTGGTGTGAGTCTAGGTGAGTGGAAGACTCCTGGTGTGAGTCTAGGTGCGTGGAAGACTCCTGCTCTCTCGCCTCAGGACAGTTTGTGATGGGATGTACTGGTAAACAATGATTTACGGTGAATATTCACCCAAACAATTCCACAACGCTAGGTGTACCATCCTTTTCTTTGTTTAAAATGTCTCTCTACGAAGAGCTGAGCAATGAGCGAAACGTTGTCACAATTTTTCTGCACCAGTGCTACTTGTTTTTACCACTCTAGGCATTACTCACTCACATTAAAAAAAAGTACTACCGAAATTTATTTGTAGGTGTCAGAGTTAATATAAGGAGTAATTATGTTTTTCAGAATAACGTTCAGTTGCTGTAGCGAAAGTTGTTTTAACTCTTAACGAAAGTGCCGAAAGTTTGTAACCGAATTTTGTAAATGAGAGATGATTGATGGGAGCGCTGACAGTGAGGTGGTAGTGTGGTACCGATTATTGTGGACACCCAGGTGAGCTGTGATTCCATACCTAAGTGAGCTGTACATTCACACCCAGGTGAGATGTGCTTCCATACCTAAGTGAGCTGTGCATCCACACCCAAGTGAGCTGTGCATCCACACCCAGGTGAGCTGTGCATCCACACCCAGGTGAGATGAGCATCCACACCCAGGTGAGATGAGCATCCACACCCAGGTGAGCTGTGCATCCACACCCAGGTGAGATGAGCATCCACACCCAGGTGAGCTGTGCATCCACACCCAGGTGAGATGAGCATCCACACCCAGGTGAGATGAGCATCCACACCCAGGTGAGCTGTGCATCCACACCCAGGTGAGCTGTGCATCCACACCCAGGTGAGATGAGCATCCACACCCAGGTGAGCTGTGCATCCACACCCAGGTGAGATGAGCATCCACACCCAAGTGAGCTGTGCACCCACAACAAGGTGAGCTGTGCACCCACAACAAGGTGAGCTGTGCACCCACAACAAGGTGAGCTGTGCATCCATACATAGGTGAACTGTGCACCCACACCCAGGTGAGCTCTGCGTGCACTAAACTCGTATACGAACACAGTACCACCACAGAACACATCACCATACAGAACACAGTACCACCACAGAACACATCACCATACAGAACATCACACAACAAAGTACAATGCAACAAAGTACAACAAACATCAGAGCAGCCCAATAACGTAGAACACTGCACGATTGAACACAACTCAGCACTGTACAGAACAACGCAGCACAGCCTCAGCAGTGTAACTGAGATGAGCGATCATGGTTTTCGCTTCTCCTTTCCCCCAGATTCATTCATCTCTCTTTATAATTCTTATTTCCTCGCTCCAAAGAAATATATCACAAATATTGCTCATATTTCCCTGCCGTCGTGAACTCATAAGCTCACTTTTGACACCAACAGCGCCAGCACACACTGGCAAAAAATATTACAATGAATTTGTTGCTTTAATTGTCAGGCAGAAATTATTACGATGAGTTTGCTGCCTTAATATATCGCTACTAAATAAAAAATAGTTTTTTTTTAACAGATACGTGCAACAAAATAATGCTGGACGAATATTTTTAGTATCAGTCATTTGGAAATTACGAGTGAAAACGTAAGAGGATATGGGAAGTGGTTAGTGTACACACACATACAAGTAGGGTTCGATACGGCGTAAGCTGTCAGTGGCCCTATGTATCAACAACATCACTACCACCACCACCACTACCACCACTACCACAACTACCAACGACAAACAACACGTTTGTACGGGAGACGGCGGTAGTTCCACCCTCATCACTCCTTACCAACAGCATTATCAACCATCGACTCCAATGTAATTAGTGCTGCCAAAAACACCATCATCACCAATACCGCCATCTTCGTCGTCTTCTTCGTTAATAGTCTGGCCAGAGATATATCGTTGCCTATACACTCTCATTACCATCAGTTTCATCACTCTCACCATCTCCAATGTCACCACCATCACCAACACTACCTCCATGTCCACCACCATCACCAACACAGTAGAGGGAGAAAAATAACTGTATGACTTCCCCAGGGAGACGCCTCAAGGGAGTAGAGAGAAATGAAGAAAAAAAAATGTTAGAAAAATATTTATTATTTTTCGGAAGCAATACATTAAACTTAAAGAGTTTTATATAAAAGTCATATTTTTCCTTCCAAGGCATATAAATTTTCAACATCAGTATTTTCCTCCCAGGACACATCAATAACCAAGGCATATTATGTTACACGCATGTAAAGCATCAGGTACGAGCCATTTAGGTGAAAAAAAAATGTATTCCTTATTCCACTTATTCTGACATTAATTGAAAGTTAAGTAAAGTTTACACTGTTTCAGAGAATGCAAGAATTGTTTACAGTGCTTTCTTCACACATATTTGTATATATTAGACATATATCAGCAATATTTAATACATAACATACACAGAGAGAAAAGCTGGACCACCACCACCGTAACCACCACCACCACCGTCACCACCACCACCACCGTAACCACCACCATCACCACCACCACCACCATCGTCACCACCACCACCATCACCACCACCACCGTCACCACCACCACCACCACCACCACCACCATCGTCACCACCACCACCATCGTCACCACCACCACCATCGTCACCACCACCACCGTCACCACCACCACCGTCACCACCACCACTGTCACCACCACAATCGTCACCACCACCACCGTCACCATCACCACCGTCACCACCACCACCGTCACCATCACCACCGTAACCACCACCACCACCGTAACCACCACCATCACCACCACCATCGTCACCACCACCACCATCACCACCACCACCGTCACCACCACCACCATCGTCACCACCACCACCATCGTCACCACCACCACCATCGTCACCACCACCACCGTCACCACCACCACCGTCACCACCAATTCCGTCAAAACCACCACCGTCACCACAACCACCGTCACCACCACCACCGTCACCACCACCATCGTCACCACCACCACGTCCCCCAACCACCACCACCGTCACCACCGTCACCACCATCACCACCACCACCGTCACCACCAACCGTCACCACCACCACGTCACCACCACCACCGTCACCACCACCATCGTCACCACCACCACCGTCACCACCACCACCGTCACCACCACCACCGTCACCACCAATTCCGTCACCACCACCATCGTCACCACCACCACCGTCACCACCACCACCGTCACCACCACCACCGTCACCACCACCACCGTCACCACCACCACAATCGTCACCACCACCACCATCGTCACCACCACCACCGTCACCACCACCACCGTCACCACCACCACCGTCACCATCACCACCGTCACCACCACCACCACCACCGTCACCACCAACATCTCCCCTTCAATCCTTAATATTCCTCCACGTTTCATTTGACTTTATAATAGGAGCATGAAAAGTTGGCAGGGAGGGAGTGGAGTCTCGCGGAGATATAAACCCGAGTGAGAAGCAGCACAACGGGGGATGACCTCAGAAAAAAATATCATTATAAAAGAGCCAGGATGAAAGTAATTCTTCCTTTCACTTTCCTCTCGACAAAAGTTCATAATTAAGAAGCCGTGTCAGGCGTAATAACAGTAAAAAGCTTCCAGCCTCTCCACATCTCCAGTCCCTGGCCAAGACTCGCAACATCTTGCACACGCACGCACACACGAAATAACAGCTACGCGTTTAGATTATGATGTTTACGTAGCGCTCTAAACCTTGTCTGATCAGTCAAGGAGTGGTGGAGGCTCGATCCCTGGTCCGCTAATTGCCAGACAGAAACATATTTGGCAGATGGACAGGAAACATGTACATTGTAATTAGTCCATCAGTCTTGATGGACTCATTACATCGATTCCCGGTTGAGGGACTGATTACCTCAAACTTCTTCTGTTCGTCATTCTTCTTTGTACTGGACTAATGAAGCCACTTTGTAGCGAAACGTTTAGACAATAAAGACACCCCAAGTATTGCGCATGTATCTAATTTATCAACTTGTCGGTTCTCTGAACCATTTATCTACAAACACACATTATCGATGGTCATGCGTGTCAATTAATGATCAAACGACGAATTTCGTAACGCAAAGTTCACTATATCCCCCGTGCTAGGTGTTACGATTAAATTCATTATTATGACAAAACACACCTGGATAATTACTGTAGATCATTATCCTCGTATGATACATCTTGTGAGGAGTGACGGTAAAGGCTTGCTTGTAGAGACAGGAAGGCAGGATGGAGGAAGGGGATTGGGGTTACGGGGGATAAGAAGCATAAACTCCGGTAAAAATTGATCAAAAACCCATTATGTAAATGCCTAAAGTTAGTCTAAATAGCTGGAGTGAAACTTACCGTATTACACAGCAGAAAAAGTGGGAACTGATTTATAAAATGAAAAACGTTTGAGGCAGACACTCGCTTCTACTTCCAGCTTGACCAAAGTGTGACTTCCAGCTTGACCAAACTGTGACTTCCAGCTTGACCAAACTGTGACTTCCAGCTTGACCAAACTGTGACTTCCAGCTTGACCAAACTGTTACTTCCAGCTTGACCAAACTGTGACTTCCAGCTTGACCAAACTGTGACTTCCAGCTTGACCAAACTGTGACTTCCAGCTTGACCAAACTGTGACTTCCAGCTTGACCAAACTGTGACTTCCAGCTTGACCAAACTGTGACTTCCAGCTTGACCAAACTGTGACTTCCAGCTTGACCAAACTGTGACTTCCAGCTTGACCAAACTGTGACTTCCAGCTTGACCAAACTGTGACTTCCAGCTTGACCAAACTGTGACTTCCAGCTTGACCAAACTGTGACTTCCAGCTTGACCAAACTGTGACTTCCAGCTTGACCAAACTCTTACTATACCCTCAGAGTAGTGAACATGACTCAGCTTGACTAAACTGAGTGTAGTAAGTAAGACAAACCCGATCATCATATCCGTCTTAAATTGTTTGTCTGTAAGATATTGGTTGGTATTTTTCTCAGTCCCTCACTTGATATAATAGATAGGTAGATATGACTATTTAATAGTGACTGTACATTTGTAATTGACTTCAGCACTAGTCTGTGAGTGTCAGCTAAATCTGTATCTCAGTAGCTTATATCTCAGTGTTGTGGGTTGTTCCCTCCCATCCCATCCCTGCCTCTTGACTCAACCTAAGTTGCTTTATTGCTTCAGCTTAGAGAGTTTCCTCTTTCACCATTTGTGTACCACAGATGGTGAAAGAGATGGAGAGTGATAGTGACTGTAGAGTATGTCTCATCTAGGAGTATGTAATGAGTCAAGTGATGATGCTGAAAGTGACTACTAGTGATTGTACTGGTGTGGAAAAAGACACACCATTTGTTAGAGGAAACATTTCGCCACGAGCGAAACGTTTCCTCTAAATGTCCTGAACTGTTGATAAGTGTCTTTTTTCACATCTTGTCGTTATCACCATACCATTTTTCGATTGTATTGATGTCAACAGTATAGCAACTGCCTCGTCTTGGAGTACTGTGTTTCCGTGAGGAAGGTGATGGAGTACTAGCGTTTGTATCAGTGTAAATATTGGAGACCCTTTTGACCTTGCATTTTGATTCACTAAGACAAAAATCCTCGTATATATTAATATGTTTTCCCGGTCACCTAAAAGACTATAAGTTAGAGCCGACTTCCCCGGCCCCTCGCCATGATGTCTGACATTTTCCCGCACACCGCCCAAAAACATGATGGAGCAGCATTGTAGCAAATGCGCTTTTAAAAATAAAATACTGCTTTCCTTTTTACTGGGCCCAGACATTTTATAACGTTTTAGGAGCATAGTATCAATCTTGTGTCAGGGGGTCCCCCTCTATTCCACCGTCTTAATACAATCCTATCATGCACTGCGCCTTTCTCTGAGTTTCTTCTTACTATGCTTCTCTATTTATAAATATTACAGGAAACAGATTTGATTAAAAACTGATTATTTGAGTCTGTTTAGGGAAAAAGTCTTAATTTTTTCTGTGGGTGTTTTGACTCCTTTTTGAGTATATTTTCCACTACAGTCATATTCGTTTTTTTTTATTTATTGCTAATATATACAAGAACACACACAGGCACACACACACACACACACACACACACACACACACACAACACACACACACACACACACACATACACACACACACACACACACACACACACACAACACACACACACACACACACACACACACACACACACACACACACACACACACACACACACACACACACACGTTTATATTAGTTTAGGTAAAAAACTTACTTTTACGCATTCAAGTCGTTTTGAGTATTTTTTCTACGTTAAATATTACTCAATATCGACAACATTTCAGGTTGCGGGTAAACATGCTCTCCGTGTCTTCCCAGTTCCTTCTTTCTTTCATTCCTTCACTAGTTCTATTTCTCTCCTACTTCCCTTCTTTCCCCTCTTCGTAAGTGATTCATCTTTCCGTCCCATTTTACCAGTCTTTTTCCGCCCTTCCCTACATTCCTCTATCACTGTCAAACACTCTTCGTGGGGTGGCTCACCCCACACACCCTTCATGGGGTGGCTCACCCCACACACCCTTCATGGGGTGGCTCACCCCACACACCCTTCATGGGGTGGCTCACCCCACACACCCTTCATGGGGTGGCTCACCCCACACACCCTTCATGGGGTGGCTCACCCCACACACCACCTTCATGGGGTGGCTCACCCCACACACCATTCATGGGGTGGCTCACCCACACAATTCATGGGGTGGCTCACCCCACACACCCTTCATGGGGTGGCTCACCCCACACACCATTCATGGGGTGGCTCACCCCACACACCCTTCATGGGGTGGCTCACCCCACACACCCTTCATGGGGTGGCTCACCCCACACTCACCATTCATGGGGTGGCTCACCCCACACACCATTCATGGGGTGGCTCACCCACACACCATTCATGGGTGGCTCACCCAACACAATTCATGGGGTGGCTCACCCCACACACCTTCATGGGGTGGCTCACCCCACACACCATTCATGGGGTGGCTCACCCCACACACCATTCATGGGGTGGCTCACCCCACACACCCTTCATGGGGTGGCTCACCCCACACACCATTCATGGGGTGGCTCACTGCCACACTTTCTGTTTCCGCTACAAATATTCAAAATTGCGCCCCAGTTTTTTGTGCTCTGAGCTGAAGTGCTGCTAATGTGAGTGGGGGTGGCGCCTCTCCCGTGTGAATATTGCCACTCAGATCAAAGTGAACCGGACGCCATTCAGTGTAAACAGACGATGACACTCAGGGAGGCAATGTTTTGGCCCCGGCTGAGGGACTCGACGGAGACATTCACACTCCTCCTCGAGTCCCTCACCCGAGACATTATCACAGACAGAAGAACGTCAGACTCTATGAAAATAGTTTTAGAAGCAAAGTAAACATTTTTCTTGGCATTGTTTGATCAAATATAACTAGGGGAGAAAAAAGGTAGATTTATTTGTTTTGTTGGCTGGGTGACACACCGTTTGTTTTTGTGAAGGTGGCATTTGTGATGTTATTGTGTTGGTATTTGTAGACACAGTTTAGTGCACACACACACACACACACACACACACACACACACATACACACACACATACACACACACACACACACAGTTATGTAAGCTCAAGAATTAAGTCATAATTCGCATCCTAATTATGCCTCCCTCTCACGCCCATTTGTGGTATCCACTACTAATTATATATATGCGTTTGTGTGTGTTATATAATGCACATACAAGTTACCTCTCCACAGTTATAGAATTTGTAGTTGCCGGTTATGAAATAACATAGCTACTGTATAGTGAAGTGGGTGAGGAAGAAGTTAAGGAACGTCAACAGTTGTACTGAAGGAGGAGGAGGAAAGAGAGAGAGAGAGAGAGAGAGAGAGAGAGAGAGAGAGAGAGAGAGAGAGAGAGAGAGAGAGAGAGAGAGAGAGAGAGAGAGAGAGAGAGAGAGAGAGTATCCAGCCAGCAAGCACCTTGGGAATGGGTTGTTCCTCGCAGTGGCTGGCCACTCCGCAAAAATATTCGCACTGCTCAATAACGTTGCCAAAGAATTCAGAACAAAAATGGGCAACGGCCTTTGAATGCGAAGCACGTCTGACTCAGCCCAGACTCGACCAATGGCCAGACAAAAATGAAAGAAAAAACGAACTCCCAACAATGAATGTTTTTTTTTTTTCCTTTAAAGTGGGAAGAGGTGAGAAGAACGTCAGAAAATGGTAGATTTATGGAATATTCGAAATGTTTAGTCCTTTATTGTGAGGCCGTCAAATGATTGTTGCCACACACACACACACACACACACACACACACACACACTGTGTCCTCACAGAGACTGATACTACCACACACTGTGTCCTCACAGAGACTGACACTACCCTACACTGTGTCCTCACAGAGACTGACACTACCACACACTGTGTCCTCACAGAGACTGACACTACCCCACACTGTGTCCTCACAGAGACTGACACTACCACACACTGTGTCCTCACAGAGACTGACACTACCACACACTGTGTCCTCACAGAGACTGACACTACCACACACTGTGTCCTCACAGAGACTGACACTACCCTACACTGTGTCCTCACAGAGACTGACACTACCACACACTGTGTCCTCACAGAGACTGACACTACCACACAGTGTGTCCTCACAGAGACTGACACTACCCTACACTGTGTCCTCACAGAGACTGACACTACCACACACTGTGTCCTCACAGAGACTGACACTACCACACACTGTGTCCTCATAGAGACTGACACTACCACACACTGTGTCCTCACAGAGACTGACACTACCCTACACTGTGTCCTCACAGAGACTGACACTACCACACACTGTGTCCTCACAGAGACTGACACTACCCCACACTGTGTCCTCACAGAGACTACCCCACACTGTGTCCTCACAGAGACTGACACTACCCCACACTGTGTCCTCACAGAGACTGACACTACCCCACACTGTGTCCTCACAGAGACTGACACTACCCCACACTGAGTCCTCACAGAGACTGACACTACCCCACACTGTGTCCTCACAGTCACTGACTAAAAGAGGCATCACTCTTCCTTACTGCATGTTCACAGCCTTGTCTGGTCTCGGTTTCCTGAAAATGATGGTTTTTGACAGAATCTCACTTATCTTGTAGGAACGACCCTAATGATCTACATTCCTCGCTCTCAACTGGCGTTTGGGCTCCCTACGTAAGTTGAACTACAACTACGACCTTTAAATAAGTGTTTAGTACTGCAGATGCACGGGGATAGGATTCTTATATTTAAATAACCTTTGTATACTGCTGTGGGGTTTGAATATTGCACATAATGTAATCTAAGGTTGTAACTCATTTAATAACTGCATCTATTTCTGCATGCACAAGTGCATGGATGTTGATGAGCCACCAAAAAAATAAATGTTAATTTTGTCATCTATAGTTTTTAATAAGAAGATTAAGCAATTTATTCATTTATTTAACTACATACTCCCAGTAGTGCGTTATAAGAATTCCAGTTCAAGATGAAGGAACGTATAACTTTATGATATATTGAAAACTCTCGTAACTAAAGTCAAAAGCGAATTCTTTTTTTTTATATATTTTAGGTATCAGAGATGATGATGTAGCAGTAGTTAGATCTCCTGGTTTTATATATAATGTCAGTCCTTTCAATGCATATACCAAAAAAAAAGAGGCAATTTATGTTCCTCTTCTTCAGAGGTAATTTGCATATAATTGTATCTGGAATTTAAATACTTAAAAAATAAGTGAATATGATCAGCTGGCTTAAGAAAAGTGTCTTCAGTAAATCTCCTATATTACAGTAGTTCAGTAATATATCCAGTAATCCAGTAATTCAGTTTCAACAAAAGAGATGAAAACTTTAATAAGAGATGAAGCTAATGTATTACCCAGAGGTACTCCATCAATGTTTCCATAACTTACCTTGTTTAACAAGAAGAGGAAATCTTTATTAATAGTTAAAAACAACAGTCTGTGAAGCTGTGTTTTGTTGAATAAACTGTCACTTCGTTTTCTTGAAGTTTATTTGTATAAATATATATGGTCTCATTCAAAGGAATTTTTATTAAATGATGATTTCACATCAAGTGATACCATCACACAGTCACCCAATTTAAAGTTGCAAATTTCTTAACGAAGCTAAAGGCATCTTTAACAGTATAATTATTTTGAACTATGGAAGTCAAAATAGGGACAAATTATTTGAGAAATTGTAATTTAATGTTTTCAGAGCCGAGATCATTGGACGACCAGGACATAAATAGATCCTGGTCTGCATCCAAAAATAAACAATTTAGAATGAAGAATTAGACAAGTGTGCAACATCTGGGTATCTTTATTTGTAGACGTTTCGCCCTCCAGTTGCTATATCAATACAATACGAGGATATAATGTGAGGAATGTAGAATTATATACAAAAGATGAGGTAATCAGTATCTTAGTCTGATGGACTCAGGCTGAGGGACTGATTACCCCATCTTTTGTATATAGTTCTACAGTCTTCACATTATGTCCTCGTATTGTACTGATAAAGCCACTGGATGACGAAACGTCTACATGTGTCTAATTCTTCATCTAGTCACTATTTTATATCATTCACATACACCAATTTAAAATACGAATTCTCATAAATAACTTTGCTTCTCTCCAGTTCCCTTGAAAAAAATTGGATCCTATTCTCATACTTAAGAATTAATCCAAAAAATATCATTCTAAGTATTACTGACATGAATGGTGTGACAGGAAGACTAAGGTGTGCGAGATGGGGATAATTCTTGAAATGTTCTACTTTCTGCCGTCCCAGATACCGTCCCACCGTCACAGATACCGTCCCACCGTCCCAGATACCGTCCCACCGTCCCAGATACCGTCCCACCGTCCCAGATACCGTCCCACCGTCCCAGATACCGTCCCACCGTCCCAGATACCGTCCCAGTTGCTTAGCTTGTTTATGTGAAGCATTTATCTCCCCCTTCTCTATACTGGAGATAAATTACAGAAATTACCTTCGCTCAAAAAGATCTGAAAAGGTGATTCTAAAGTTGCCTATTCTTGGTGATACAAATAAATGTGAGCGTTGCTCAGCTAGTTTGTCTGTAGGGAATTGAATTGCAGCTCTTGTGCCCCGCCTTTACTAGTGTGACTTGCTTCCTGCTTCTTTTGGACTGTATACTTGTGACTCCATGTATTAAATTGGCTTCCACTATATCTCTTCCTTTTGAATTCCTCTGGTCATCTTTAAGGAATTGTTTCTTTTGTCGTCGCTTATTTGAGTATCATGTTTCAGGTGTATTCCTTTTATCTGCTTCATTCTATATCACCTTAGTATATGTAAGTTCAATTCATGTCTCATGTGAGAGGATTTTGTGGGAGGACGAGAGGACAGTGTTTGTGTCTGTGTGTGTCTGTGTTGTCTAGTATCTCTAGCCTCATCCTCTTGTCTTTCTATATTTCCCCTCCAAACTTTCACTGCTCCCTACAGTGTAGAGCGCCAGTGCTCCGCTGTATTACACACAATTAATCTTGCAACTCTGGCACCGCATCGACCCAGATCTTAATTAGAATCTTAATTACAATTGGATACATTCATTAATTTTACAACGCCGTGAACGGCGAACACAGGAGTGATCATACCGCATGATTAAGTACTCCAATTTTTCCACGACTACCTCCCTCCAAACAGATTGATTCCATTAGTGTGATATATTTCGTCAGGTGACGCAATATTACATTTAGTAATTGTAATGAGCGACCATTACTCCAAACTAATTCCCCGGAAGTTCATCAGTTATGCTCGGCAGAGATTTGACTCAACATTGCAGCGCAATGCTCTCTCACTTGTGACTCTTCTTGCACAACATTATTGCTACATTCACGCAACATTCTTGCAACCTTCTTACAACCTCCTTGCAACCTCCTTGCTGGCTCAGCCTTAGTTTCTCAAGGTGCCTTAAAGAATAATTTGGTCTTTGGATATTCAAATATATCCAATTGTTTAAACTATAAATTTATATATATATATATATATATATATATATATATATATATATATATATATATATATATATATATATATACATATATATAGGGAGAGAGAGAGAGAGAGAAAGAGATGTAGCAATATAAATCGTGACTTTATTTAAATCCAATAATATAAATCGCGACACGACACGATAAATTCTCTATAGTTTGGAATTATTTTCAGCAAAATTAAATTTGCCATCGGACATCTTTCGGTTTTTCGTCTGTGTGTTTAGAACTTTTGCGCTAAACCCGCAAGGGTCGTACAGTGCTGCACAACAGAGTGGCACAAATATCAGAAACAAAGCCACTTTATGATATACAAAAACACTAGTGCTAAGTAAGGACGTCGATCTTAAACAAGAAAAAAAAAAACATTGATCTTAAACAAAAATAACCTTGATCTTAAACAAAAATAACCTTGATCTTAAACAAAAACATTACAAAAACATTACAAAAAAAAAAAACCCAACATACAAAAATGTTCAATGTCAAGGAATAAAAATCTTTCAAAAAATGTATACGGAGGGAACGTTCAAAACAAAACGTACCACAATTCAGATTTCAAACCTTTCACGAGGTTAGAACGCAGTTTAAAAAACTCCTGTGGCAATAAAGTCCACGAGGCACACTCCACAATAACACATATTCTAAATTCGTTCCCTGTCAAAACCTACAAATCATTCAAATAAATTTATAAACAAAATATATATATATATATATATATATATATATATATATATATATATATATATATATATATATATATATATATATATATACATATATATATATATATATATATATATATATATATATATATATATATATATATATATATATATATATATATATATATATATATATATATATATATATATATATATATATATGCAAGACAACCACTATGAAAAATAGAAGAATTCCAAGCGCTTTCGTGACTACTCACATTATCAAGGAACTATAAAAGGAAACATGACAAGAAGGCTTATAAAGAGGCAGACTACACCTCACAGTCACATCACACTAACAAAGACGACACCTCACAGTAGCGTAACAACTCACGACTCTGTGAAGAGGAACATAAGAAAGGACCTGAAACTCTTCCCAAGAATTAAGATTAGTCCAATTTATCATTAAATTCTTCCCAAATTTTATTAATTATAAATGAATCCAATTTATATAAACCAAAAGAAATATTCATATTATTTTCAAAACTGCTTTTAATGAAACATGATTCTATTATATTCCTCTCAACCATGGACTTGCTTGATACAACCTTCTCAGCATTTTGAAAATCAATTGGATGGTTAAAGTCTCTCACATGAATAAATAGAGCATTAGAATCTTGTCCAGTTCTAATGCTATATTTATGTTGTTTTAATCTTAGTTCAAGACTTTTACCAGTTTGACCATAATAAACTTTATCGCATATTTTACAGGGAATCTTATAGACACATCCGTCAGCATTTTGGGGGGAATTTTTTATCAAAAGTCTTTTTACTGTATCAAGATTTTTAAATACAACTTTGATATTAAAATTCTTAAGAAAGAAGGCATATCAACCAAGTTTTCATGGTAAGGGAGAACCAACATATTTTTGGTTGAATAAGGTTGGTTGTCCCTTTTGGATTGTAAAAGTATTCCTAGCTATTTTAAAAGATTTATCAATTATGTTTCTTGGGTATTTTAAATCATTAGCTATTTCATAAATTTTAGAGATTTCTTCATCTATGAACTCTGGACTACAAATACGTAAAGCTCTCAAAAACATTGAAGAAAAAACCGACACTTTAACTCTATCTTGATGTGAAGAGTAATAGTGTACATATGAACAATTATTTGTAGGTTTTCTGTAAATTTTGAATTTAAAATCAATGTTACCCTTAATAATAAACACATCTAGGAAGGGCAATGAGTTATTTACTTCGAATTCAACAGTAAAATTTATAGAATGAGCTAAGCTATTTAATTTAACAAGGAAATGGTTTATGTCTACATTCTTAGGCATAAGGCACAAAATATCATCAACATATCTATACCACTTAGCTCTATTGGGAAGGATAGTGTTAAGCAATCTTGTTTCGAAAAATTCCATATATAAGTTACTAAGAACAGGTGAAAGAGGATTTCCCATTGCCATACCAAACTTCTGAGTGTAAAACTCATCATTAGAGGAATATAATAGAATCATGTTTCATTAAAAGCAGTTTTGAAAATACATAATATGAATATTTCTTTTGGTTTATATAAATTGGATTCATTTATAATTAAAAAAATTTGGGAAGAATTTAATGATAAATTGGACTAATCTTAATTCTTGGGAAGAGTTTCAGGTCCTTTCTTATGTTCCTCTTCACAGAGTCGTGAGATGTTACGCTACTGTGAGGTGTTGTCTTTGTTAGTGTGATGTGACTGTGATCTCACGTTTCCTTTTATAGTTCCTTGATAATGTGAGTAGTCACGAAAGCGCTTGGAATTCTTCTATTTTTTCATAGTGGTTGTCTTGCATATTTTGATATCACCTGTTTACTGTGATCTTTTGCATATATATATATATATATATATATATATATATATATATATATATATATATATATATATATATATATATATATATATATATATATATATATATATATATAAGCAATTATATAGCAAAGATCTTGCTATATTTGTGTATGCAATAATTTTACAAAAATCATTCTGAACCCTAGGAAAAAAAACATTTCAATGTGTTTCTTTATTATTAAATTATTGTAAACTTATCTAAAATATGGAAATAAATGGTATAAAATACCGACACAATGGAAAAATAAACACATAAGCAGTATAATGTGATCCTTTATTGACAGAAATGCCTGTGTTCAACACCGAAATTTACACAACCATTTAATCAACTACAGAAACGCAAGACTCATCGCCAGAGAAGACAACACGCAATACCGAAGAATCCTAGAATCATCACTCATCTGTATGTCCAACAACTTCAACCAGAACAACGGCTTCTACAACATAGCTGAACCTATTGCCAAGAAACTTCTTCAACGCTATCCCACCTAGAACTCAAGAATGGTACACTGCAGGTCCTTTAAGTCACACTATGTTTTCACACTACTTTTAAGACTCACATGCAGCTTTCTCCACCTGACCCAGCATTCTCCACCTGACTGTACCCTATATATATCTCTATGTTGCTCATTTTCCAGGTAGATCTGTCTGTGACTCGATAAAGCCCACTGCGTGGGCGAAACGTTGTCAATAAAGGATCACATTATACTGCTTATGTGTTTATTTTTCCATTATCTAAAATATACAGTGGTACCCCGGTTTACGATGGTCCCCAAACTCACCCTTTTATGTAAGTTTATTTTTTTAAATGCTTTTGTAAGTGTAATTTTGGGGGTCTAAAAGGACTAGTCTATTTTACAACATTTCTTAAGGAGATAAATTCGTTTGGTAATGGCACTTGAACAGCATTCTGGAATGAAAAAATATCGTAAACCGGGGTACCACTGTATTTAGTTGGATTAGGCTAAATTAAATTGGTAAGTTAGGTAAGTTTTCTAAGGTTCTTTTAGTACAAAATTATTAATTTTTACATTAACATAAATGAAAAAAAATGTATCTTTAAATGTATAAGAGAAATTTTTAGAAAGGACTTAATTTTAAATGAGTTCTTGCTAATTGACCAGTTTTACCTATTCGGCACGAATAGGTAAATATTATATGGGAGAGGGAACGAGAGCCGCAAAAGGTCCGGTTTTCGGTACAGAATCCTAAAATCATTCCACGTCAAAAATCACTAATCATTCAAAATTCATGAGACATCACACGAGACACATCACACGAGACACATCACATGAGACACATCACACGAGACACATCACACGAGACACATCACACGAGACACATCACAAGATACACATCACACGAGACACATCACAAGAGACACATCACACGAGACACATCACACGAACCTAAAATGAGAACTTACTGAAAATCAGAATTTTTCTGTTACTTTACTAGTGAGATACAAAATAATTAGCAAGATTTCTTTTTTTATGAGTGCTGACACCCACGGTGCCTGCTGGGAGTCTCACGACAGGCACCGTGGGTGAGGGACTCGAGGAGGAGTGTGAGTGTCTCCGTCGAGTCCCTCAGCCAGGCCCAAAACATTGCCTCCCTGAGTGTCATCGTCTGTTTACACTGAATGGCGTCCGGTTCACTTTGATCTGAGTGGCAATATTCACACGGGAGAGGCGCCACCCCCACTCACATTAGCAGCACTTCAGCTCAGAGCACAAAAAACTGGGGCGCAATTTTGAATATTTGTAGCGGAAACAGAAAGTGTGGCAGTGAGCCACCCCATGAAGGGTGTGTGTGGGGTGAGCCACCCCATGAAGGGTGTGTGTGGTGTGAGCCACCCCATGAATGGTGAATGTGTGGTGAGCCACCCCATGAATGGTGTGTGTGTGGTGAGCCACCCCATGAAGGGTGTGTGTAGGGTGAACCACCCCATGAAGGGTGTGTGTGTGGGGTGAGCCACCCCATGAAGGGTGTGTGTGGGGTGAGCCACCCCATGAATGGTGTGTGTGTGGTGAGCCACCCCATGAATGGTGTGTGTGTGTGGTGAGCCACCCCATGAAGGGTGTGTGTAGGGTGAACCATTACATGAAGGGTGTGTGTGTGGGGTGAGCAACCCCATGAAGGGTGTGTGTGGGGTGAGCCACCCCATGAATGGTGTGTGTGTGGTGAGCCACCCCATGAAGGGTGTGTGTAGGGTAAACCACCCCATGAAGGGTGTGTGTGTGGGGTGAGCCACCCCATGAAGGGTGTGTGGGGTGAGCCACCCCATGAAGGGTGTGTGTGGTGAGCCACCCCATGAATGGTGTGTGTGTGGTGAGCCACCCCATGAAGGGTGTGTGTAGGGTGAACCACCCCATGAAGTGTTTGTGTGGGGTGAGCCACCCCATGAAGGGTGTGTGTGGGGTGAGCTACCCCATGAATGGTGTGTGTGGGGTGAGCCACCCCATGAAGGGTGTGTAGGGTAAACCACCCCATGAATGGTGAGTGTGGGTTGAGCCACCCCATGAAGGGTGTGTGTGGGGTGAGCCACCCCATGAAGGGTGTGTGTGGGGTGAGCCACCCCATGAAGAGTGTGTGTGGGGTGAACCAAACCACGGAGGGTGTGTAGAGTGAGCCACCCCATGGAGGGTGTGTAGGGTGAGCCACCCCATGGAGGGTGTGTAGGGTGAGCCACCCCATCGTGGGTGTGTAGGGTGAGCCACCCATCGTGGGTGTGTAGGGTGAGCACCCCATCGTTGGTGTGTAGGGTGAGCCACTCTATCGTGGGTGTGTAGGGTGAGCCACCCCATGGAGGGTGTGTAGGGTGAGCCACCCCATCGTGGGTGTGTAGGGTGAGCCACCCCATCGTGGGTGTGTAGGGTGAGCCACCCCATCGTGGGTGTGTAGGGTGAGCCACTCTATCGTGGGTGTGTAGGGTGAGTCACCCCATGGAGGGTGTGTAGGCTGAGCCACCCCGTGAAGGGTGAGCCAACCCCTGAAGGGTGTGTGGGAGACAAGGAGGAGATAATAAGGGAGGGAAAACGAGGTGGTGTGAGGGACTAGTGGAGGGATCAATGGAAGGAATGGTAGGTAGGAGAGATGGATGGAGTGATGAAGGAAGGGGTGGATAAACGGAAGAACGGAAGGGAGAAGAAAGCGAGAGATGGACAGAAGGAAATATTGAGAGTGATGTAAGAAGGGAAGAATTTAGGTGGGGAAGGAGTAAGGGATGGATGGAGGGAGGGAATAGTGAGGGACAAATATACTGTTTTGGTTAGTACTTACTGCGTGGAATGAACAAATGTTGAGAGAGAGAGAGAGAGAGAGAGAGAGAGAGAGAGAGAGAGAGAGAGAGAGAGAGAGAGAGAGAGAGAGAGAGAGAGAGAGAGAGAGAGAGAGAGAGAGAAGAGAGAGAGAGAGAGAGAAGAGAGAGAAGAGAGAGAGAGAGAGAGAGAGGAGAGAGAGAGAGAGAGAGAGAGGCTGTGGGCCCTAAGATGTTGAGCCCAAGATTGCTGAGATGTGCAGACCAGCTAGCAGCACCTCTAACTCACATCTTTCAGCACTGCCTAGCACAGTGTAAATGGTCTTCTCTGTGGAAAGAGGCAAATGTAGTCCCTGTTCACAAAAAGAAGAGCAGAGCAGAAATCAGCAACTACAGACCAGTGTCACTCCTGTCAATCACTGGCAAGATCCTTGAGAAAATAATCTGAAGACAAATGACAGAGTTTTTTGACTACCACTCACTACTTTGTGACCGTTAATATGGCTTCAGGAAAGGTTACTCTGCTGGTGACCTGTTGTTAAACCTCTCCACTAAATGGTAGCATTGGACATTGCTGGTGCTTTTGACTGAGTGTGGCACCAGGGCCTCTTGGCAAAACTGCAAGCACTGGGAATTGCAGGCTCTATGCTATGTCTCCTCAGTGATTACCTTCATGGTAGATCTCTAAGGGTAGTTCTCAATGGAACAGAATCAGCAAGACATCCTATTGGGGCAAGTGTTCCACAAGGAAGTGTGCTGGGACCATTGTTATGGAATGTCTACTTCAATGACCTTCTTCATCTCATCCCAGAATTCCATGCATATGCAGACGACTGTACTCTGACATTCACTTATCCAAGAGAAGAAATGCCAGCTGCCCTAAGCTACATCAATCACCAGCTAAGAGTTATATCAGCTTCGGGAAACCGAGAGTGTTGATACCTGGGGAAGAAGTTGATATCCTTGGGGTGAAATTTGACTCCAAACTGACCATGAAGAACCACATTGTAAATCTTGCAAACAAGGCAGCCAGGAAGCTTACAGCACTTCGCCGTATCTCGCATCTGCTTGACAGTAGGGATTGCAAGATTCTGTATGAGGCACAAGTACGCTCACACCTTGAGTATACTCCACTTTCTTAGTTTGCCTGCCCCCCCCTCTCATCTGCGACTGCTTGACAGAGTAGAGAACAGAGCAAGACGTATCATCTCTCGCCTGGACCCATCCTGGATAGATCTGTCATTTCAGCAGAGCCTTCAACACAGGAGTGATGTGGGTGGTCTTACTGTTATGTACAAGGCCAACATTGTCAAAGTACCACACTTGGCTCCACTTCGAGGACAGCGAGAAGCAAGCTTCTATACCACAAGACGGGCAGAAAGCAGTAACTTCACTCTGGCTGTACCCTTCTCCAGAACATCACTTCATCTGAGATCATTTATATAACCCCAGGATGACTCGAGTCTGGAACACATTCGTGCAGCATTATGATGTCAACGAGATAAAGTCAGTTGATCAAATGAAAATGCTGGCCCACAGATGACACCAACTTTATCTTGTTCCCTACTTGTATGTTTCATAACAATAAAAATGCTTTCAAATGAGCTGATGTAGGTAACAGCTCTTAGCTTGTCAATAAAGTTAGGAATCCTTAACTTGTAAATAGCTTGTCAATAAAGCTAGTTATCCTTAACCTAACCTTGTCAAACCCTGTGTAAAGAGAGAGAGAGAGAGAGAGAGAGAGCTATAGATGAGTTACAAGTGAGAGATGAAAGAATCTTTAAAATATGAGATGGTAGATCTTTAGCAGGAATAATGCAACAAACACGAGTAACAGAAAAAAAAATAAATGAAACTAAGAACATAACTACCAAAGCAAAGATTAAAAAAAAAATAGATCAAACTGAGAAACTATGGAAAGAGAACAAATGGTTTTATATCGAGGAAAATGAAATACGATCAAGAATAGAACGAGAGAAGAGAGGTTGATGAAAGCTTACCTGGGATACAGAATCCTTAATAAATATAATGGAATATTATGCTTGTAGTAGAACAGAAATATACGAGACAGGACAGAGGAAAATTATATTTATAAATATATATGAGAGAATTCTTAGGAATAAAGTCATAAGGATATAAGAAGAAGAATATAAGCGTATAAGCCACGTACACACACACACACTGCAACCTCACTCAAGGAAAAAGATCTTGGGGTGAGTATAACACAGAGCACATCTCCTGAGGCACACATCAATCAGATAACTGCTGCAGCATACGGGCGGCTGGCAAACCTAAGAATAGCGTTCCAATACCTCACTAAGGAATCGTTCATGACTCTGTACACCATATACGTCAGGCCCATACTGGAGTATGCAGCACCGGTTTGGAACCCACACCTGGTCAAGCACTTCGGGAAATTAGAGAAAGTGCAAAAGTTTGCAACAAGACTAGTCCCAGAACTAAGGGGATTGTCCTACGAAGAAAGGTTAAGGGAAATCGGCCTGACGACACTAGAGGACAGGAGGGTTAGGGGAGACATGATAACGACATACAAAATACTGAGAGGAATAGATAAGGTGGACAGAGACAGTTTGTTCCGGAGATGGGACACAGCAACAAGGGGTCACAGATGGAAGTTGAAGACTCAAATGAATCACAGGGATGTTAGGAAGTATTTTTTCAGCCACAGAGTTGTCAGGAAGTGGAATAGTTTGGGAAGTGATGTAGTGGAGGCAGAATCCATATATAGCTTTAAGAAGAGGTATGATAAAGTTCATGGAGCAGGAAGAGTGATCTAGTAGCGGCCAGTGAATAGGCGGGGCCAGGAGCTGTGACTCGACCCCTGCAACCACAACTAGGTGAGTATACACACACACACACACACACACACACACACACACACACACACACACACACACACACACACACACACAAAAAAGAGTCACTAAACTATAGACCGGTGTCACTTACGTGTATAGTGTGCAAAGTCCTGGAGAAAATCATCAGGAAAAGAATGGTGGAGCACCTCGAGCTGAACAGGATAATAAACACCAGACAGCACGGATTCCGGGAAGGCAAATCCTGTGTAACAAACCTCTTGGAGTTCTATGATAAAGTAACAGAGGTAAGGCAAGAGAGAGAAGGGTGGGTTGATTGCATTTTCCTGGACTGCAGGAAGGCCTTCGACACAGTTCCTCATATGAGATTAGTAAAGAAGTTGGAAGACCAAGCGTGTATAACAGGAAGGGCACTGGAATGGATCAGGGAATACCTCACAGGGAGGCAACAACGGGTCATGGTGCGCGATGAGGTATCACAATGGGCGCCTGTGACGAGTGGTGCACCGCAGGGGTCAGTCCTAGGACCAGTGCTATTCTTGGTATATGTGAATGACATGACGGACGGGATAGACTCAGAAGTGTCTCTGTTCGCAGATGATGTGAAATTAATGAGGAGAATCACATCGGATGAAGACCAAGCAGGACTTCAAAGAGACCTGGACAAGCTTGACATCTGGTCTAGCAACTGGCTTCTCGAATTTAACCCCACCAAATGCAAAGTCATGAAGATCGGAGAAGGGCAAAGAAGACCGCTGACAGAGTACAGGCTAGGTGGACAAAGGCTACAAATCTCACCAAAGGAGAAAGACCTTGGGGTGAGTATAACGCCAAGCACGTCTCCGGAAACACACATCAACCAGATAACCGCGGCAGCATATGAGCGACTGGCAAACCTAAGATTAGCGTTCCGTTACCTTAACAAGGAATCGTTCAAGACACTGTACACCGTGTACGTCACGCCCATACTAGAGTATGCAGCACCAGTCTGGAACCCACACCTGGTTAAGCATGTCAAGAAATTAGAGAAAGTGCAAAGGTTTGCGACAAGGCTAGTTCCACAACTCACGGGACTGCCCTATGAAGAAAGGTTGAGGGAAATAGGACTAACAACACTGGAGGACAGAAGGGTTAGAGGAGACATGATAACGACATACAAAATACTGCGGGGAATTGACAAGGTAGATAGTGACAGGATGTTCCAGAGAGGGAACACAGACACAAGGGACACAACTGGAAGCTGAAGACTCAGATGAGTCAAAGGGATGTTAGGAAGCACTTCTTCAGCCATAGAGTAGTTAGGAAGTGGAATAGTCTAGAGAACGATATAGTGGAGGCGGGAACCATACATAGTTTTAAGATAAGGTATGATAAAGCTCATGGAGCAGGGAGAGCAGAGACCCAGTAGCGAACAGCGAAGTGGCGGGGCCAGGCGCTGAGTCTCGACCCCTGCAACCACAATTAGGTGAGTACACAATTAGGTGAGTACACACACACACACACACACACACACACACACACACACACACACGTATAAACTAGACCATCAGGAAGCTGCGGAACTTTCAGGATTACAAAACTAATTAAATTTAACAAACACGTGGGCATTACCGGCAATTCTGTCGAAAGTTTAATCTCTGGTGCAGGTATTGTGCATGCTGATGAGATGAGATGCTCTTATCAGGGCGTGTGGGAGCGCGGGCGTGCCTCTGTGTACACACCAAGGTGTATTCACCCAGTTTTGTTTGTAGGGGTCGATTCCCCGGCTCCTGGCACTGCCTCTTTCATTACAAATTGGCTGGCATTTGCTCCTGCTTTTTCTTCTGTGTATGTGGAGATGTTATTGCTCTCATGCTCCTCTCTTGGCCCTTTTATTGAGTGGGGGAAGGAGGGGAAAGAGGGGGCGGGAAGGGGACGTGCATCTCCTCTCTTTTCTTCTCGTTGTGGTTTTGAAACTCCCGTACGTTCAGATTTTCCAGCTTTTAAAAATGGCACTGACTCCTGATCGTGATTGCCATTCGTCTTCCTCTGTTTTATCTTTCTTAATTATGAGCTATCCCCTTGGGAATATTGCACTGCATATTATTCCTGACAGCTTTGTCTCTGTATGAGCTATATTTCGTCTCCTCTGCTACTGTTTTCTTTACTTCTCGCTTTGTAACGAGATAGTCCTTGATATTGCTCACCAATCCTCCTGTGTTTTACAGTACGTTTAAAGTTCTATGTTTTATTCTATGACTGAGTTTCAGTTGGATATCACTTAAGAGATCAAGATGTAATGAGACGGTTGGAGATGTTAAGGCAGAGAGGAAGGGGCAGGAGAGACAGGGGTAGTTAGGTTTTGCTGTATAAGCATTAAATTCAGTGCTCGGAACTATATTATTTAAAATTTTGTAGAAAGTATCAAACGGTTCTAGAGTCTCTTTACAGACGGTAAAAATGTCGTCTATATCATCTGTGCAATACTATGTCTTGAGGTTAGATTCTAGGTAATATATTACTTTCAGAGTATTTCATGTGAAGGCCGGAGAGGAGCGGTGGAAGAACTGCCCCACTTGCTAGTAGAAGTCTTCATTGTTGAATGATAAAAAAATCTCTGAAAACACAACTAGATGAGTGAAGTAACTGAGTACAAGACTTGGTATATCACTCTACTACTGTACAGTGACTGAGTACAAGTCTTGGTATATCACTCTGCTACTGTACAGTGACTGAGTACAAGTCTTGGTATATCACTCTGCTACTGTACAGTGACTGAGTACAAGTCTTGGTATATCACTCTGCTACTGTACAGTGACTGAGTCAGAGTCATTCATTCCTTAGACATGACTACACAAGACACTAGACACAGCAAGACACTAGCAAGCAAGAACTGAAAACAAGACCTAGATATCACAGACACTACTTACAGAGAAATGAACAAGTCTTGATATATCACATCAGCACTAGCACAGAGACTGAGCACAGAAGTATATCACTCGACACTGTACAGTGACTGAGACAAGCAAGACACTGCACTGTACAGCACTAGACACAGACAGACACTACCCAAGACACTAGACACAGCAAGACACTAGACACAGCAAGACACTAGACACAGCAAGACACTAGACACAGCAAGACACTAGACACAGCAAGACACTAGACACAGCAAGACACTAGACACAGCAAGACACTAGACACAGCAAGACACTAGACACAGCAAGACACTAGACACAGCAAGACACTAGACACAGCAGACACTAGACACAGCAAGACACTAGACACAGCAAGACACTAGACACAGCAAGACACTAGACACAGCAAGACACTAGACACAGCAAGACACTAGACACAGCAAGACACTAGACACAGCAAGACACTAGACACAGCAAGACACTAGACACAGCGAGACACTAGACACAGCAAGACACTAGACACAGCAAGACACTAGACACAGCAAGACACTAGACACAGCAAGACACTAGACACAGCAAGACACTAGACACAGCAAGACACTAGACACAGCAAGACACTAGACACAGCAAGACACTAGACACAGCAAGACACTAGACACAGCAAGACACTAGACACAGCAAGACACTAGACACAGCAAGACACTAGACACAGCAAGACACTAGACAAGCAAGACACTAGACACAGCAGACACTAGACACAGCAGACACTAGACACAGCAAGACACTAGACACAGCAAGACACTAGACACAGCAAGACACTAGACACAGCAAGACACTAGACACAGCAAGACACTAGACACAGCAAGACACTAGACACAGCAAGACACTAGACACAGCAAGACACTAGACACAGCAAGACACTAGACACAGCAAGACACTAGACACAGCAAGACACTAGACACAGCAAGACACTAGACACAGCAAGACACTAGACACAGCAAGACACTAGACACAGCAAGACACTAGACACAGCAAGACACTAGACACAGCAAGACACTAGACACAGCAAGACACTAGACACAGCAAGACACTAGACACAGCAAGACACTAGACACAGCAAGACACTAGACACAGCAAGACACTAGACACAGCAAGACACTAGACACAGCAAGACACTAGACACAGCAAGACACTAGACACAGCAAGACACTAGACACAGCAAGACACTAGACACAGCAAGACACTAGACACAGCAAGACACTAGACACAGCAAGACACTAGACACAGCAAGACACTAGACACAGCAGACACTAGACACAGCAGACACTAGACACAGCAAGACACTAGACACAGCAAGACACTAGACACAGCAAGACACTAGAAACAGCAAGACACTAGACACAGCAAGACACTAGACACAGCAAGACACTAGACACAGCAAGACACTAGACACAGCAAGACACTAGACACAGCAAAACACTAGACACAGAAAGACACTAGACACAGCGAGACACTAGACACAGCTAGACACTAGACACAGCAAGACACTAGACACAGCAAGACACTAGACACAGCAAGACACTAGACACAGCAAGACATGAAACATTCGGTACACACAGGCTGATTAAGACATGTAGACAGAACTTAGACATCACTAAAATCGACATTCCGTTAAGCGAGAGTTTTACCAAGTTTGGCAACTTGATATATCTCATTCTGAGCGAAACATCGTATTTAAAAAAATCTTGATATGTTAACGTGTGTCTGATTTATTTCGCACCAGCTGAATGACTATTTTCTCTAGGTGATTTATTTTAGCATTATTTTTTTAGCATCTGACTCAGTGGTATTGTTGGTGTAATGTTGACTTCGTGTGTACTGTATCCAGGACGACCTTCCATGATCTTCAAGCATCAACAACATCCACTATGATCGTTGATGCTCTTCACCAAGCATCAACAACATCCACTATGATCGTTGATGCTCTTCACCAAGCATCAACAACATCCACTATGATCGTTGATGCTCTTCACCAAGCATCAACAACATCCACTATGATCGTTGACGCTCTTCACCAAGCATCAACAACATCCACTATGATCGTTGATGCTCTTCACCAAGCATCAACAACATCCACTATGATCGTTGATGCTCTTCACCAAGCATCAAAACATCCACTATGATCGTTGATGCTCTTCACCAAGCATCAACAACATCTACTATGATCGTTGATGCTCCTCACCAAGCATCAACAACATCTACTATGATCATTGATGCTCCTCACCAAGCATCATCAACATCTACTATGATCATTGATGCTCTTCACCAAGCATCAACAACATCTACTATGATCATTGATGCTCCTCACCAAGCATCAACAACATCTACTATGATCATTGATGCTCCTCACCAAGCATCAACAACATCTACTATGATCATTGATGCTCCTCACCAAGCATCATCAACATCTACTATGATCATTGATGCTCCTCACCAAGCATCAACAACATCTACTATGATCATTGATGCTCCTCACTAAGCATCAACAACATCCACTATGATCATTGATGCTCCTCACCAAGCATCAACAACATCAACTATGATCATTGATGCTCCTCACCAAGCATCAACAACATCCACTATGATCATTGATGCTCTTCACCAAGCATCAACAACATCTACTATGATCATTGATGCTCCTCACCAAGCATCAACAACATCCACTATGATCATTGATGCTCTTCACCAAGCATCAACAACATCTACTATGATCATTGATGCTCCTCACCAAGCATCAACAACATCTACTATGATCATTGATGCTCCTCACCAAGCATCATCAACATCTACTATGATCATTGATGCTCCTCACCAAGCATCATCAACATCTACTATGATCATTGATGCTCCTCACCAAGCATCATCAACATCTACTATGATCATTGATGCTCTTCACCAAGCATCAACAACATCTACTATGATCATTGATGCTCCTCACCAAGCATCAACAACATCCACTATGATCATTGATGCTCCTCACCAAGCATCATCAACATCCACTATGATCATTGATGCTCCTCACCAAGCATCAACAACATCCACTATGATCATTGATGCTCTTCACCAAGCATCAACAACATCTACTATGATCATTGATGCTCTTCACCAAGCATCAACATCTACTATGATCATTGATGCTCCTCACCAAGCATCATCAACATCTACTATGATCATTGATGCTCTTCACCAAGCATCAACAACATCTACTATGATCATTGATGGTCTTCACCTAGCATCAACAACATCTACTATGATCATTGATGCTCCTCACCAAGCATCAACAACATCTACTATGATCATTGATGCTCCTCACCAAGCATCATCAACATCTACTATGATCATTGATGCTCCTCACCAAGCATCAACAACATCTACTATGATCATTGATGCTCCTCACCAAGCATCAACAACATCTACTATGATCATTGATGCTCCTCACCAAGCATCAACAACATCTACTATGATCATTGATGCTCCTCACCAAGCATCATCAACATCTACTATGATCATTGATGCTCTTCACCAAGCATCAACAACATCTACTATGATCATTGATGCTCTTCACCAAGCATCAACAACATCCACTATGATCATTGATGCTCTTCACCAAGCATCAACAACATCCACTATGATCGTTGATGCTCATCACCAAGCATCAACAACATTTACTATGATCATTTATGCTCTTCACCAAGCATCAACAACATCTACTATGATCATTGATGCTCTTCACCAAGCATCAACAACATCTACTATGATCATTGATGCTCTTCACCAAGCATCAACAACATCTACTATGATCATTGATGCTCCTCACCAAGCATCATCAACATCTACTATGATCATTGATGCTCTTCACAAAGCATCAACAACATCTACTATGATCATTGATGCTCTTCACCAAGCATCAACAACATCTACTATGATCATTGATGCTCCTCACCAAGCATCAACAACATCTACTATGATCATTGATGCTCCTCACCAAGCATCAACAACATGTACTATGATCATTGATGCTCCTCACCAAGCATCAACAACATCTACTATGATCATTGATGCTCCTCACCAAGCATCAACAACATCTACTATGATCATTGATGCTCCTCACCAAGCATCATCAACATCTACTATGATCATTGATGCTCTTCACCAAGCATCAACAACATCTACTATGATCATTGATGCTCTTCACCAAGCATCAACAACATCCACTATGATCATTGATGCTCCTCACCAAGCATCATCAACATCTACTATGATCATTGATGCTCTTCACCAAGCATCAACAACATCTACTATGATCATTGATGCTCCTCACCAAGCATCAACAACATCCACTATGATCATTGATGCTCCTCACCAAGCATCATCAACATCTACTATGATCATTGATGCTCTTCACCAAGCATCAACAACATCTACTATGATCATTGATGCTCCTCACCAAGCATCAACAACATCCACTATGATCATTGATGCTCCTCACCAAGCATCATCAACATCTACTATGATCATTGATGCTCTTCACCAAGCATCACCAACATCTACTATGATCATTGATGCTCTTCACCAAGCATCAACAACATCCACTATGATCATTGATGCTCCTCACCAAGCATCATCAACATCTACTATGATCATTGATGCTCCTCACCAAGCATCAACAGGCAACGCCAAAAACAGAGAAATGTCCCGGAGTAAATTACAGTAGCCATTGGAAGACTAATAAAGCAAAGCGAAACGAATTATCAGAATGAATCGAATACAGGAAATTTAATAAAAAATTGACAGTAACAGTGAACAGGTTGGTTATGAACGATCACAAAAGCCTGCGTGAACATACATTGAACAGGCTGGTGTATACTTGATCAACATTATATTCACTGTGATGAATAAGCGAATCACTCTGGCAAACTAGAGGCGCTGGCTATCCACTCCTTAAGAGTCAAGTGTCACCTGTATCGATGGCCTTCGTTAAATGATTCCTGGGAATGATGATAGAAGGAGACACAGAAGAGAGCGAGAGGGAGAGGGGTAATTGTGGAGGAAGGGAGGGAGGGAAGTAGGAAGGGAGCCATAGGTAGGAAGGTCCCTTGACAGGGTAGACGAGCTTAGGTGGTTCATTTGACGAGCTTCCGCCTCACCACAATCTGATTTTGCCGAAGGAAATTGCGCGGCGCCATCACCTTTTATCCCCCTCGATTATCGTGGCCACTTTTATCTGTTCACCGCCTCTCAGATCGCCATATTACGTGTTCATCTCTAGGAACATTTTGTTCACCTCTGGGTATGCCAAGTATTCGCAGATCTCACGTTATGGCTACATCTACAAGAATATCGTGTTTATTTCTGGGACCAACAAGTGCTCACTCACTCAAGTTACTTGACGTGCTTGACGTGCTTGACGTGCTTGACGTGCTTGACGTGCTTGACGTGCTAGTGTGTTCAAACCTCTGAACAATAAACTCTAGGAACTCTATACGCAAGATATTTTGCCGACAACCTTCCTGAACGGCAAAAGTATTTTAAAACATCCCAGAACGTTGATCTGGTTTACAGTCTAGTAGAACGTTGATCTGGTTTACAGTCTAGTAGAACGTTGATCTGGTTTACAGTCTAGTAGAACGTTGAGCTGGGTATACAGTCTATCAGAACACTAAGCTAGTTCACAGTCTATCGGAGCGGAAGCTAGTCTATTCATATCCATTTTTTATTTAGCCCAAACTAGTTTGCTTACAACTAATTGCTAATAATTATTATCAGTGGAGGTCATACTGCGGATTTGGAAAGGGAGGCTGTCTGAGTTGGATCAAGATCCCTTCAGCGGCATCAAGGAGCCAAGTCCCTTGAATTTTTAACCATATCAATTTGCTCACAACTTTCTTGATATATACGCTCATCACGTCGATCCCTTTAAATAAATTTACATGTCATCATTTTGCTAAAAGTCGTGTTAGATGTTCATTATTGTTCAGAGTTCTTCAAAGCAAAGTTATAGAATTTAAGAACTTAAGGAGGAGCACTGCAGCAGGCCTACTGGCCCATGCTGTAGGCAAGTCCAATTCACACCCACTTAAGAAGGAAGTAAATCGGAGGATAGAAGGGAAGGAAGGAAGAAGAAAAAGGTCACATGAGATGCGGGGAAAGTGAAGGAGAGATGAGAGAGGAACGGAAAAGATATAAGAAATGGAGAACACAAGAAACTTTCATTTCGCGCTGTTTTGTAGCTGGGATAGAAAGGGGAGATAGAATAATTGAGGAAAGAACAATGAAGAATACAAGGTGGGGAGGGAGGGAGGGATAAAGGCATATGAGAAAGATAGGGAAAAGCAGAGAAAACGCGACGGAAAGACAAAACGGAGATTAATCGAGAAGGCTGAGTGTAAAGGAGAAACGTACAGAAAATGAAATAATGAAGGTGAGAGAGAACCAGTGAGGATGTAGTAAGGAAGACAGTCGTGGACGTAGTAAGGAAGACAGTCGTGGACGTAGTAAGGAAGACAGTCGTGGACGTAGTAAGGAAGACAGTCGTGACGTAGTAGGAAGACAGTCGTGGACGTAGTAAGGAAGACAGTCGTGGACGTAGTAAGGAAGACAGTCGTGGACGTAGTAAGGAAGACAGTCGTGGACGTAGTAAGGAAGACAGTCGTGGACGTAGTAAGGAAGACAGTCGTGGACGTAGTAAGGAAGACAGTCGTGGACGTAGTAAGGAAGACAGTCGTGGACGTAGTAAGGAAGACAGTCGTGGACGTAGTAAGGAAGACAGTCGTGGACGCAGTAAGGAAGACAGTCGTGGACGCTTGCCACAGTTATAATCTACTTTGTAAAAAAATAAAGCTGATTTATGTAGATTTATGTCGAAGCACATTCTCTCCATTACTTTATTGACCTTTCAAATTATTATTATTATTATCATCATGGGGAGCGCTAAACTCGTAGGTATTATACACCATCTGTGGTGGTGGGGGGGGGATGAATAGAAGGCATTCAGACTCAATTCAAGGAACTGGAACCCAGATCAAGAGCCCATCACTAGCGTCAAGGAACCTCCCTTGAGGAGAATGAACTCTTAAAGAAAGTGCCTTGATGCTAGTGAAGTTCTCTTGATCCACGGGATTAGATCAAACTTGACTGACTCTCATTGTCAGGAACTTCCTTGTGAAAATAATAACATTCTCCATGGAAGGGTGTGAAGGAGGTTTAGAGAAGCAGGGGCTTGAACACCCAGCAGGTTTGTGTATGTTAAATCGGAGTGCATTGAAGTGCTCGTGGAATTAGACGCAAGATGTAAGCAAGCTGCTGTCTAGGATCAGAATCAGGAAATCTAGTTATCCGGACTTGAGTTCTACGGGTTGGAATTACGAGGCCTGCGAGTTTAGGGCTTTATTGGCCCCTCAAGGGAGATTCCTTGATGCTGGTGAGGGGCTCTTGATCTAGGGAATTGGATCAGTATTCCAGTTCCCTGAATTAAGCCTGAATGCCTTCCAACCCCCACTCCCTCCACAAGGGCTGTATAATCCCTACGGGTTTAGCGCTCCACGTGATGATGATGATGATGATGATAATAATAATAATAATAATAATAATAATAATAATAATAATAATAATAATAATAATAATAATAATAATAATAATAAGGGTCGTATTGGGACGATGTGATTCGATAGGTCACTGAGCGTGATGTACGTGGATTTCTGAAAAGACGGCCAAGGAGTGAGTGATGGTGAATATGCTTTCTTCAGTGAAGTCACCTTGTCTTTGTAGAAAAGGCTGTGTTAAAATATACAGTACACTTCATCTGTTTAACTTTCTCTCTGTAAAGCATCTAGCGTAGAGCCCTAGAGTGGAGCCCCAGCACCGAGTGACAGGTAACCTTTGGAGCGTGGAACACCTACGTGTGTGTAACATGACCAGGTGAGGGTGGAACACCTACAGCACCGGGTGACAGATGACCAAGGGAGCGTGGAGCCCAGACTCAGCAATTAGCTCCCACCTAACCAGGAAAGACGCCAACTAGAAGCTCTTCAATTTCCTGAACGCTGAACTTTGCTCGTTTCCTCATGGCCGCGTCGGCCAACTGCTCATTGGATGCGATTTATTGGGCAGTGCTGGAGGTGGAGGACTTGAGCAGCGACCCCGTGTAAGTCTGAAGAAATGGAGAGTCGTGAGTAAGATGGTGAGAGGGATTCACATTATCTTCGGGTGAAATTAAATATACTCGTCGAAATCTTGAGCCTTTGGCGAAGTGGGAGTTTTCAAGTTTGCTGTGTTGGCTACAAGCGATTCTTACAGCCGCTTTATTTTTCTCTGTGTTGAGACAGCATCCTGGAATACCCACCAAGGTGATGACTTACAGTGCTCGGATCATGACCTGAGAGTTGTGTAAGTAACGAAAGACGCACATTGGAGAACAAGCTTTATGGGAACACCGTTTGACTCTGTGTACAACTTTAATAAGTCATCGAATTTGATAAAGTTCCACACAGTCAATAGATGACCAAATGTTAGTTGGCTATTTGGGGTCACATCCTGGAGGAGGGGGCAGTCAGTACACCTTACATAGGGCGGGACATTGAAATGAGCTTAGTTATTGCAAATTCCATTACGCAAAAAAAAGTATGCAGAGTCAGCCAAAGAAAGAGAGCTGAGGCACAAAGAGCTAGTTCAGCTGAAATCTGTTACAGTTGGAGTGCTCTAGTTTCGCAGCACGAGCATCTTCTGGTCACTACATAGCCACTTTACCAGGACATTGCTATTGGTGGTAAAGAAAAAATAACCTTTCAATGGCCTTTCGTAAGATGACCCATTGAATGGTTGTGGTCCTGTGGTGTGGGGAAAGGTCGGGGGCAAGACGCTGGTGGCTTCAAACAATACGTGAGACTGGAACAGTGCTGAACTCAGTGCTCTGAGTGCATGTTTAACCATTACTTCCGAATTGACTGCAAGACCATGTCCACTGAGATCCCCAATCACTGTGTCTGATAGCAACAACTATCTTTCATTACTTGCTTTAACAATGCACCAGCTACTTATTCTGTGGTCCTGTGTTCCGATGCTAAAGGACCATTGTTTACAATGGTAGGTGACACGTGTTAGTGTGCATTATATCAAACAAGTTAAAATCTACAATGAGTAGAAGAATTTGAGGACAGGACTTTATAGGGACGTGCATCATTCTACAACAGAAATAATGAAGTTAATGATGAGAACAATGGCTGCGACAAGTTCACAGTTAAAAACTAACTTGGGATTTAAGACTCTGGAAGCGAGACATCGAGAGGTTGAAGGCTCACACCTTTACCAAGGACAATATATGCTATGGTTTGTATACATGTAGCTGTTACAAGTTTCATGTGTGTGTGGCTCGCAGGTGTGTGAGTGCGTGGCACCCAGGTGGGTGAATGCGTGGCACCCAGGTGGGTGAGTGCGTGGCACCTAGGTGGGTGAATGTGTGGCACCCAGGTGGGTGAGTGCGTGGCACACAGGTGGGTGAATGTGTGGCACCCAGGTGGGTGAATGTGTGGCACCCAGGTGGGTGAATGTGTGGCACCCAGGTGGGTGAATGTGTGGCACCCAGGTGGGTGAATGTGTGACACCCAGGAGGGTAAATGCGTGGCACCCAGGTGGGTAAATGCGTGGCACCCAGGTGGGTGAATGTGTGGCACCCAGGTGGGTGAATGCGTGGCACCCAGGTGGGTGAGTGCGTGGCACCCAGGTGGGTGAGTGTACATAACTGAGAAGGGAAAAAATAACTTTGGTCAAGAGGTAAAAAAAAAATCATTTATCCATCGTCTCGTAACTTTCTTTTGGCCTTTCTTGCTTTCCCTCATTTGTCCTGTCTTCACTGATTTCTTTCATTATTTTCGACATTCTTCCTTCATTCTCAAGACTCTTCGGCCATCTTCGCTGTCCCTAACCTATTCTCATAGTTCTTCCACTATTCTCATAGTTCTACCACTATTCTCATAGTTCTTCCACTATTCTCATAGTTCTTCCACTATTCTCATAGTTCTTCCACTATTATCATAGTTCTTCCACTATTCTCATAGTTCTTCCACTATTCTCATAGTTCTTCCACTATTCTCATAGTTCTTCCACTATTCTCACTACATTCCTTCTCACAGTTCTTCCATAATTCTTAAAGTCCTCAGGTCCACAAGGGTTACATAACCACACAACGAACTATTTTAGAAAATAAAACCTTGTGCGCCCCATACACTTCTGAAAGCAACACCAATTTAATGACAACCTTCCTGAAAACCACAAAGCGCAAGGACGAAAAAAATATGAAAGCGAGTATCGGTTGCTCCTTACTGTCGTTTCTCTTCACTCAGAAATTCGAAAGTTTTCGCTCGGGAAGTTTCTCTTGATGATCTATACAAGGAGTCAATTTAAAAATGGCGTTGGATTCCACGAACGGATTGTATTCAATATTTATGGAAATCGTTCTTGAGTTAACAATACAAGAGAATACAAGCTGCGCCACGATACAAGCTGCGCCACGATACAACCTGCCACAAAATACAACCTGCACCACAATACAACCTGCACCACAATACAACCTGCACCACAATACAACCTGCACCACAATACAACCTACACCACAATACAACCTGCACCACAATACAACCTGCACCACAATACAACCTGCACCACAATACAACCTACACCACAATACAACCTGCACCACAATACAACCTGCACCACAATACAACCTGCACCACAATACAACCTACACCACAATACAACCTGCACCACAATACAACCTGCACCACAATACAACCTGCACCACAATACAACCTACACCACAATACAACCTGCACCACAATACAACCTGCACCACAATACAACCTGCACCACAATACAACCTACACCACAATACAACCTGCACCACAATACAACCTGCACCACAATACAACCTGCACCACAATACAACCTCACCACAATACAACCTGCACCACAATACAACCTGCACCACAATACAACCTGCACCACAATACAACCTGCACCACAATACAACCTGCACCACAATACAACCTGCACCACAATACAACCTGCACCACAATACAACCTGCACCACAATACAACCTGCACCACAATACAACCTGCACCACAATACAACCTGCACCACAATACAACCTGCACCACAATACAACCTGCACCACAATACAACCTGCACCACAATACAACCTACAACACTAAAAAGATGACGAGCAAGATAATTATCACCAACACGACCATCACCATCACCACCACCACTACCCCCACCACCGCCACCACCACCGCCACAACAATCACCACCACCACCATGAACACCACCGTCACCACCATCACCATTACCACCACCACCATTACCACCACCACCATCGCTACCACCATTACCTCCACCACCATCACCATGGCCAGCATCACCACCAACACCATTACCACCACCACCACCGCCACCACCACCGCCACCACCACCACCGCCACACCACTACCACTTTCATCTATTACTTACATAGTTAAAGGGAGACTACCACTAGGTGTCTGTCTCACTATAAGATGAATAATCCAAAACTTTCTCTTAAACCAGACTTACTTTCTCCAGTGATTCCACCCGCATCCGCTACCACTGTTACCCTCCTCGCCGCACACACATTTCGCACTCAGTTATCGTGAAAATCCTCTCTACACACACACACACACACACACACACACCCACACACACACACACACACACACACACACACACATACACACCTGGTGCTTGTTATTCAAGGTCAGTTTTAGAACTTCCAGTTTCCCTATATGAGTATCTCTTAATATTTACAGTGTATGCACAGGGAGGTGTGCGTCTCTCAGTATGTAAACAAAGCAGAGTTGATTCCTATGTCAGGTATTAGTTTTCCTGGGCTGGTGGTCCAGACGTAATGACCCTCGTGCAGTCGAAAGACTTAACTCGTCATAAATCAACCAACCGCTGCCCAGTACACACAAACACCAGTCCACCTTAGGTCTCTTTCTCCAGTTCTCTAACCGCGTTAAGATAAGATTTATTCTGATTTTTAACCCGGAGAGTTAGCCATCTAGGATAACCCAAGATAGTCAGTGCGTCATCAGGATGCGACCCATACCAGTCCACTAACACCCAGGTACCTACTTACTGCTAGGTGAACAGGGACAGCAGGTGCAAGAAAACATGCCCAAAATTTCCACCCGTGTCGGGGATCGAACCACGGACACTCAGTGTGCGAGGGAAGAGCGTTGCCAACCAAGCCACAGGGCAAATGATCAGGAGTCCGGTGCCAGCGAGCAGAATGATTCTTAGATTTCAGTCCTCCCACTCACTCCAGCCTTATCATTTCCCTTAGTAATTCGCCCATTTACGAGCCACCTGTTGCTCTTGTATGGAGGAGTCTGGCAGAAACGATCATTTCCTCTTGTTGATGACTCCATCAGGAGGTCTGTGTCATGCCAGCGTTTCCACGTGTTGGTCAACTGGACTCACAATTCTTACTCTGAGGCCTCGAGCCAAGTGCCTTCTTGTAAAAGTTATTTAGACATGATTTCCAACAGCTGAGTTATTGCAGGACAGTGCATCAAACTACTTCTACTATTATTACTACTACTACTCCTTTCTCTACTACTACTATCACCACTGCTACCACTACTACTACTATTACCACTACTAATATTACCTCTATTACTACTGATAACACTACTACTACTATTACCACTATTACTACTACTGCTACTAATACTACCACTACTACTACTACTACTATTATCACTACTACTACTACTATTATCACTACTACTAATTCTACTACTTCGACTACTACCATTACCACCACTACTACTACCAGTACTACTACTACCGCTACTACTACCACCACTACTACTACTGCTATTACTACCACAACCACTACTACTACTACTACTACTACTATCACCGCTGAATGGCTCACACGGGTTTAGTACTTCACGAAATCTTCCCAAAACAATTATCGATGACAAACATTTTTTACCCCATTACGCCCATTGGAGCACTAAATTTTCTTTCAAAAAGCGCTAAACCCCTGTGGGTTACTCAACCAAGAAGGGGTGGAGTCTCGACCCTCCGTTCCTTAATCGCTGCCCGGTCTCTAGACAGTCAGGCTGTTGGTTATCGCCAACTATATCTTAATATAATAAAATAATATCTTTATTTTTACAAGTACATGTTATACAGACCATAGCTGACATCAATGACATACTGCTACATAGAAAGCTGTTTGTTATGCACAGCATTTCGGGCAAATTAGGTCAGTTTTGTCCCAGGATGCGACCTACACCAGTCCACTAACACCCAGGTACCCATTTTACTAATGTGAACATGGACGACCGGTGTAAGGAAACACGCCCAATGTTTCTATCCTCGCCGGGAATCGAACCCGGACACCTCATCGTGTGAAGCGAGAGCTTTAGCCACCAGGTTACCATTATTACGGTCGTGGGGAGCGCTAAAGCCATAGGGGGGCATATAGCGCCAGGGGAATTGGGAGGCATTCAGACTCGCTTCAAGGAAAGGAAAGAGATGACCCATACCCTAGATCAAGAGCCCCTCACCGCATCAAGGAACCTTGGTACTACAGTGATAGAAAATACCCGCAGTATGTAAATAAGACACGCAATGCGGGTTATGGCGTACTATTGTGAAGACGTTTCGCACACCAAGGACTATGAATTTCGACTCTGGTGAACAAAACGTCTTCACAGTAAAATGTATAACCAGCATATATATAATATATATATATATATATATATATATATATACAGGATGGGGTCCACCTCTTGTGTAAATTGTGGGACCCATAGCCTCGGAGAAGTGGATAATAAGGCTTCAAGGAAGAATATTTAGATTTCTTTCTGAAGCCATTTGAATATTCCAATTCCCCTACCACCCTATATATATATATATATATATATATATATATATATATATATATATATATATATAATCAGTGGACTTGTGAAGAATTAGAGTCGGTACTCCTCACATCCCGTCCGCATCACGACACTTGTGTGTGTAAGTTAGATTTGACTTGAGGAAGGGTGAAGGACACAGATGAGATGTTTCTCTGGAGGGCACTTTGATGGCATGGCTTCAACTACAGGTGAGAGACATAGGGAGACACACAAGAGAGACCTCAGGTTGACCTTCACTCCTTATCCATCTCGAGATATTTCTGAGAGAGACAGTCAAGAGGGGGAAAAAAATTATGCCCCAAGTAATGCATGCTGGCTGTAGGGGACAAAGTATCTATTAATAGACAAAAAGAAGCAGAATTTAAATAGGGTTACAGTGGTTAAAAAAAATATGTCACCTTTCACTAGTGAAGGAATTTCTAAAAAGAAATACGACCCTATTTTTTTGGGGTCCATTCACAACTAACTTGTCCCTCCCAGTCCTGTTAGGTCCCGGGAAGACCAGCCCCTCCCCAGGCTTGTCCCGGGGAGACCTGTCCATTACCGGAATGAAGATCATTATGAGAGGAAAGTGGAGTCAATTGGAGCACATACGTGGGGCAGTATTCCTGGCATCATGTGGGGAGGCGAGTGTTGTGGTGGCACGGTATGAGCTCGTAAACACTAGTTAATGTGTACCTGGCCGCCTAGTCTGGCCAACACGGTGGGATGGAGGGAGGAAAGAGGAGAGTGAGTGAGAGAGAGAGAGAGAGAGAGAGAGAGAGAGAGAGAGAGAGAGAGAGAGAGAGAGAGAGAGAGAGAGAGAGAGAGAGATGGTAGATCTCTAAGGGTAGTTCTCAATGGAACAGAATCAGCAAGACATCCTATTGGGGCAAGTGTTCCACAAGGAAGTGTGCTGGGACCATTGTTATGGAATGTCTACTTCAATGACCTTCTTCATCTCATCACAGAATCCCATGCATATGCAGACGACTGTACTCTGACATTCACTTATCCTAGAGAAGAAATGCCAGCTGCTCTAAGCTACATCAATCACCAGCTAAGAGCTATATCAGCTTCGGGAAACCTGAGAAAACACAAATGATGATGGTCTCTAGGCACCATGATGGCAATACCGGTGCAGTAGTAAGTATGAATGGGAGAGCGTTATTACCTGGGGAAGAAGTTGATATCCTTGGGGTGAAATTTGACTCCAAACTGACCATGAAGAACCACGTTGTAAATCTTGCAAACAAGGCAGCCAGGAAGCTTACAGCACTTCGCCGTATCTCGCATCTGCTTGACACTAGGGATTGCAAGATTCTGTATGAGGCACAAGTACGCTCACACCTTGAGTATGCTCCACTTTCTTGGTTTGCCTGCCCCCCCCTCTCATCTGCGACTGCTTGACAGAGTAGAGAACAGAGCAAGACGTCTCATCTCTCGTCTGGACCCATCCTGGATAGATCTGTCATTTTAGCAGAGCCTTCAACACAGGAGGGATGTAGGTGGCCTTACTGCTATGTACAAGGTCAACATTGTCAAAGTACCACACTTGGCTCCACTTCGAGGACAGCGAGAAGCAAGCTTCTTTACCACAAGACGGGCAGAAAGCAGCAACTTCACTCTGGCTGTACCCTTCTCCAGAACATGACTTCATCTGAGATCATTTACAAAACCCCAGGATGACTCGAGTCTGGAACACATTCGTACTACATTATAATGTCAACGAGATAAAGTCAGTTGATCAAATGAAAATGCTGGCCCACAGATGGCTCCAACTTCATCCTGTTCCCTACTTGTATGTTTCATAACAATAAAAAGGCTTTCAAATGAGTTGACGTAGGTAACAGTTCTTAGCTTGTCAATAAAGTTAGGAATCCTTAACTTGTAAATAGCTTGTCAATAAAGCTAGTTATCCTTAACCTAACCTTGTCAAACCCTGTGTAAAGAGAGAGAGAGAGAGAGAGAGAGAGAGAGAGAGAGAGAGAGAGAGAGAGAGAGAGAGAGAGAGAGAGAGACGAGGGAGGAGGACTGATTACCTCGCATTTACGTCTCCTGTCTGCTTTATATTTCGACCGAAGAAGCCTGCTTAATGTCTATTCAAGGGAAGGGATGGAGAGAGAGAGAGATGGGGGAGGGGAGGCAGGAAGGGGTTCATGGTTAATCTCCCCATCTCTGAGCATTAAAGTATTGTGCGTTCATTGAGAGGCGGGTGGTGGGGAGAGGTGAGGCTGCTGTCAGCCAGCGCTGGTTAAGGTTACAATAACTTCTCCTGTCCTCCAGCATATCATTCACATTGTATAGTCCATTCATCTTTTTTGTGGATGTCGGGGTTGAGCCTCAGCTCCTGGCTACGCTGCTCCGCTGTCCGCTACTGGCTTCACTTTCTCCTGGTTGCATGAATCCTCTCAGACCTATTCTTAAAACTTTGCAGAATAAGCCACATGGGGATGGAAATCTTTAGCTCTAGATCTTTCGCACTCTAGTGCGTCGTCAGTAGCTATGCAATGTTGCAATACAGCAACAAATATAAGTGGAAATTCTCCGAGGCAAGGCAGAAGGTATCAGGCGCCACTAATACCCTTGCAACATTCCATAGCTCCTGACGAAGCACAAGAGTACGAAAGATCTAGAGCTAAAGATTTCCATCCCCATGTGGCTTGTTCTGCATTGTTAAGATCGCTTGTTTGCGATTGTATTGCATGTCTTAAAGCTACACACGGATCCTGCCTCTACCACTTCGCTGACTATGTTGTTCCACTTCCTGATCACTCTAAGCATAAAGTATTTCCTATCATCCCTGTGACTTGTGTGCTTTTTAACTTCCAGCTGTGCCCTCGTGTACCTGATACTCACCTCTCGAACAGACACCCTGGCAATCCTATTTAAAGCCTTTGAGTATTTTGCACGTCGTAATTATGTTACCCCTGGTTCTTCAGACCTGTAGTATCGTTAGAGTTAGCTCCTTTAGCCTTTCTTCATAGCTCATACAACTTAGCTTTTAGTCTTAGTTGCGGATTCCATACTGCTGCTTCATACTCCAAGATAGGTCTGTTATATGCACTGTTTTCTGTAAGCTAACCTTAAATTTCCCAGTCTCGCGTGTCAAGTACCTTTAAAAGAGGGGGGGGGACTTATAAGGGCTTTCGATCCTGGGAAATGAAGATGCTTTTCCACTCTTTGGAACTAGTGTAGAAGCCTTCAAGAGGAAACTGGACAAGTATCTTCATCGGGTGCCAGATCAACCAGGCTGTGATGGATATGTGGGGCAGCAGGCCTCCAGCAGCAACAGCCTGGTTGACCAGGCAAGCACCAGACGAGCCTGGCCATGGCCGGGCTCAGAGAGTAGATACTCTCGAAACTCTTCAAAGGTATATCAAAGGTAAGCTTGACTATCTCACAGGCTCTGTATGACCCTTGCGGGTTCAGCGGTTCCCCATGAATGGGATACTACTACTACTACTTCTAATAATAATAATAATAATAATAATAATAATAATAATAATAATAATAATAATAATAATAATAATAATAATAATAATATATTAATATTGAGGCAATCAAGGTATTGAAAATAAACGGAAATCTTCTTATTTATCTTAATATTGAGAGCAATGATTAACTAGTAACACTGATCTCTCTCTTTTCCCTCCCTTCCCCACCCCTCGCATCTCTCCTCCTCCGCCCTCCCACCCCTCGCATCCTCCGCCTCCTCGCTGCCCTCCCCCCTCGCATCCTCTCTCCTCCTCCGCCCTCCCACCCCTCGCATCTCGCCTCCTCCGCCCTCCCACCACTGCTTCCCTCCCACTTCCCTCCATCAGCAACACCTCTGGCAGTTCTTGCCTTCCTTCACGCAACCAACTCTCCCTGTCTTGTATTTCTCGCAGAGGAAGACAAGTCACTGGAGAATGAGCAGGGATGTAGCGGGAGCCAGTGACAACACAGTGCTCATGTCTGAACGTCAAGCCGGGCCCATGGCCGGGCCCATGGCCGGGCCCATGGCCGGGCTCCGGGAGTAGAAGATCTCTCGGAACTCGTCAAAGGTAGGCTAGGTAAGGTTTGTCAGGAAACAGGACAAGCGTTTCCTGACGCGGGTCTTAGTCATATGATGACCCGCAGCTGGAGCTTTTGGTCATCTGACATAGGCCTTCCGCTGGCTTACCGGTCCACCCCTTTAAAAATTATGGTTGTAATTCCGCAACATCGGTTATAATTTCTGGACATCTAATGGAAGTGGTGGTCATAAATGTAAAACTGGACGAGGTGGCCAGGCTTCCGGATAGTCATATTAAAATTTCATGAAGAATAAAAAGTAACAATTCACAAATAACCCGAAGAGGAGAAAGACTCTTCTGACGACGTTTCGGTCCTACTTGGACCGTTAACTAGTGTGCCTAGTTAACTAGTGTGCCTAGTTAACTAGTGTGCCTAGTTAACTAGTATGACTAGTTAACTAATGTGACTAGTTAACTAGTGTGCCTAGTTAACTAATGTGCCTAGTTAACTAGTGTGCCTAGTTAACTAGTGTGCCTAGTTAACTAGTGTGCCTAGTTAACTAGTATGACTAGTTAACTACTGTGACTTTAACTAGTGTGACTAGTTAACTAGTGTGACTAAGTTAACTAGTGTGACTAAGTTAACTAGTGTGACTAAGTTAACTAGTGTGACTAAGTTAACTAGTGTGACTAAGTTAACTAGTGTGACTAAGTTAACTAGTGTGACTAAGTTAATGCCTCAAATCTGACTGAAACATAAGTTTCAGTCTCACATGTGCTGGTTATTTGTGTATTATGTTATTGCTTTTTCATAGTTTTTTGCTGTTTGTTTATTGTTTGTTGTTGTCTGTTGTTTGTTGTGGTGGCTGTTGTTATCTGTTGTTTGTTGTGTCTGCTGTTTCTTGGGGAAGCGCTAACCCGTAAGGATTTACACATCGCCTGGACAGCGAGAGGTAATAAAGCCTAAGGCAGTGATAAGAAGGATAGTTCAAGCTCTCTGGATCAAGAGCTCTTCACCAACATCAACGCACCTCTTATGAAGAAACAATTACAAGAGGTTGAGAAGATTCCCACTGCTAGGTGAAGTGGACCAGGATGGACTCCCCGAGACTCGAAGAGTCTCAGCCACTAAGAGGGAAGTGGGAAGCAGGAATACCATACTGGAGAGGAAGAGAGTATGGGAAAAAATAATGCAGGTTCATATAGTCAAAGAACACAACGTATGAGCCGCAACCATCATACAGTCATACTCGAGAGGAAATGGCACTGAAGCATCAGGTGGTCGGCTTGAAGGAAGCTTCTCTTCGGAGAAAGACGGAGAAATCGACGAAACTTGATGGAAGAGTTCAAGGGGTTTTCCACAGGAGGGGGAAAAACGGAACAAGTAACTGAGCCGAGAAGGGGACTGGTATAGGAAGATGATTCTAGGGAGGACGACGAGATGTTACCATGGATACGATGGAATAAAAGACGCCTTGAACGTGGAATTAAAGAAGTGCTGAATCCTCTCCCACTCACCCGTCCTCTTGTAATGTTCCTCTAACATCCCTCCCACTCACCCGTCCTCTTGTATTGTTCTTCTTAAACATCTTTTCACTCCATCTTATCTTCCTTCATTATCTTATTCTTCAATCCTCATAAATCTTCTCTCATTAATTTTCTCTTCCCATTTACTTCTTGTAGCTACTTCCCTTTTTTTCCCCTCTCAGTGTTTTTCACTAAATTCCTCACCCTCTTCAACCTCCCTCTTTCCCACTCTTCCTCCCTCTCTCTCCCACTCTTCCTCCCTCTCTCCCTCCCTTCCTCCCTCTCATCTTTATTTCCTTCCCCCCTCCCTTCCCTTGTCTTCCTCTCCCTCAAAACCTCCGTCCCTTCCCTATCATTCTCTCCTCCTCTCTCCCTCCTCTCACAATCCTCCCAGTTTTCCTGTACCTTCTTTCTTGTATCTATCTATCCCCTCCCCTCACTCTTCCCTTCCCTTTCCTTCCTTTTTTTTAAATCTTCTGATTTATTCCGCGTTATCTCATGTCTGCATTCTTTTGAAAGACGTCTTCCATTCCTCCAGGATTTCTCTCGCGACGTATATATTTGATGTCTGTTTTCTTTCTGCGTTGTTCTAATTCTCATTTATTTTCTCCTCTTCAGTTATTGACTTTTTGATACTTTTGTAATATCCTTGAGGAGATATGAATTTTTTTTCTTTGCGTCTGATCGACGTACTGACCACTATACCCAGGACACTCGTTGAATTGTTCTTGCGTGTGAACGACGTACTGACCACAATACCCAGGACACTCGTTGAATTGTTCTTGCGTCTGAACGACGTACTGACCACAATACCCAGGACACTCGTTGAATTGTTCTTGCGTCTGAACGACGTACTGACCACAATACCCAGGACACTCGTTGAATTGTTCTTTGCGTGTGATCGACGTACTGACCACAATACCCAGGACACTCGTTGAATTATTCTTTGCGTCTGAACGACGTACTGACCACAATACCCAGGACACTCGTTGAATTATTCTTTGCGTCTGAACGACGTACTGACCACAATACCCAGGACACTCGTTGAATTGTTCTTGCGTCAGAACGACGTACTGACCACAATACCCAGGACACTCGTTGAATTGTTCTTGCGTCAGAACGACGTACTGTCCAGACAACGGATTATAGACCAAAGCTTCTATTAGAAACAACGTTTCGCTCTCTGTAGAGCTCTATCGTAGCTTGACTGAAGCTCTCAGGCTCGCTAAACATCTCGCGAACTTTAAGTTTATTTTACAACCCACCGCGTTTCTCTCCTTTTTTTTTTCCTTTATTCCTTTTCCTATTTCCAATTCTGAGGTTCAGTTTTCCGCATTATTGCTTCCACTCTTTGATCTTTTCTCTTTTCTTCTCTCCCAAGAGTTTTTCTTGTCCCTTTTCTTCTTCTCTTTGTGGTTATTCTTTTTTTTTTGCTGTGACTATTTCAGTTCTCTCTGCGGTTCATCTCTGTTCCTCTTTCCCTCTGACAAGACGACTACTACTTTTACTGTTACTACGATTACTATTGCCATGACTATTACCACTACGATTGCTTCTACAACTATTGCCATGACTATTACCACTACGGTTGCTTCTACAACTATTGCCATGACTATTACCACTACGATTGCTTCTACAACTATTTCTGCGACTATTACTACGATGACTATTACAACGACCACTGCTGCTACAACTGCTTCTACAACTACTGTTACTATTTCTACGATTACTATTACCACGACTACTACTACTACGATTGGTTCTACAATTATTACTGCGACTATTATTACGATTACTATTCCCATTCTACTACTACGATTGCTACTACAACTATTATTACTACTACTACAATTATTACTACGACTATTACTACAAGTACTACTGCTACTAATAATCCGAATCCATCTACTTTGCCTACTACAACTAGTACGAATACTGCCATTACTACCGCTGCTACTACCACTAGTATTACGATTATTAGTACTATTATTACTATTACTACTATTACTTCCATTTCACCACTACAAGCACGTCTCTCCCCGTCTCTCTGGGTCACTACAAGCACGTCTCTCCCCGTCTCTCTGGGTCACTACAAGCACGTCTCTCCCAGTCTCTCTGGGTCACTACAAGCACGTCTCTCCCCGTCTCTCTGGGTCACTACAAGCACGTCTCTCCCCGTCTCTCTGGGTCACTACAAGCACGTCTCTCCCCGTCTCTCTGGGTCACTACAAGCACGTCTCTCCCGTCTCTCTGGGTCACTACAAGCACGTCTCTCCCCGTCTCTCTGGGTCACTACAAGCACGTCTCTCCCCGTCTCTCTGGGTCACTACAAGCACGTCTCTCCCCGTCTCTCTGGGTCACTACAAGCACGTCTCTCCCCGTCTCTCTGGGTCTCTGGTGAAGGTAGTGTGGCGGACCTGCTGTAAAAATGTTCGATAGAGCGTAATTTGGGGAGAGGCGCGCTACGGCAGCCCTCCGTCAGGGTATTATCACCTTTCCCCTGCTGCCTCCTGCACTTTCCCTGCTGCCTCCTGCACTTTTCCCTGCTGCCTCCTGCAACTTGCCCTGCTGCCTCCTGCACTTTCCCTGCTGCCTCCTGCACTTTTCCCTGCTGCCTCCTGCAACTTGCCCTGCTGCCTCCTGCATTTTCCCCTGCTGCCTCCTGCACCTTCCCTGTTGCCCCCTGGTAACTGTGCACAGTGTCAACTGTGTCAACTATGCCAACTGTGCCCAGTGCCAGCTATGTCAACTGTGCCCAGTGTCAGCTGTGCCAGCTATGCCAACTGTGCCCAGTGCCAGCTGTGCCAACTGTGCCCAGTGCCAGCTGTGCCAGCTATGCCAACTGTGCCCAATACCAGCTGTGCCAGCTGCTTAAATAATTATCAGAGCAAGGAAGGCTCAAGCTGCCGGGCCGACCAGATGACTTCACTCCCCAATGTATCATTTTCTCTCATCTTTGGGGAAGAAAAATCATTTTACAAAAAATAATGATGATGAAACTCGTGTGGAAACACGTTTGTGTGAGTGAAGGGAGGGAGGGAGGGAGGGAGGGATGGGGAGGGAGGGAGGGAGGGAGGGATGGAGGGAGGAATAAGAAGGTATGGAGGATGAGGAGGGGGATAGATAAAGAGGGAGGGTAGGTAAGAAAGGATAGATAAAGAGGGAGTAAAGGAGAAGGGATTAGGCAAAAGAGAAGGAAAGGTAAGTAACAAGTGAAGGAGTGGAAGGTGGAGATAAGAGAGGAAGGAGAGGACAGCAGAAAGTGGAAAAGGACAAACTGAGAAACAGATGAGAAGGAGAGTGATTGAGGAGGAATGGAGAGGAGTGTGGGAGAGAGGGAAGTGTCAGACGATGGAGGAGACGGAGAAGATGAGAGAATAGATACCGAGAACAAACGACGACTGCATGAAAGGAAAACCAAGACCGAATAAAATGGGAGAATTGCGGAAATCGTGAATAAAGAGAAGGAGCAGGAGACAGAAAAGAGGAAGCATAAGAAAAGAAAGGGAAATATGGAGGACTAAGAAACAGAGTAAAAAAAAGGTGTAGGTGTGAAAGACAGAGGAAGAAGAGAAGCGGAATTATTATGATAAAGATAGTTAAATTATGTAGAACACGATACAAGTAAGGCGAGGTGTCTCCATCACAGTGTCTCCATCAGAGGTGTCTCCATCACAGGTGTCTCCATCAGAGGTGTCTCCATCAGAGGTGTCTCCATCACAGGTGTCTCCATCAGAGGTGTCTCCATCACAGGTGTCTCCATCAGAGGTGTCTCCATCACAGGTGTCTCCATCACAGGTGTCTCCATCAGTGGTGTCATCACAGGTGTCTCCATCAGTGGTGTCTCCATCAGATGTGTCTCCATCAGAGGTGTCTCCATCACAGGTGTCTCCATCAGCGGTGTCTCCATCAGAGGTGTCTCCATCACAGGTGTCTCCATCAGAGGTGTCTCCATCAGAGGTGTCTCCATCAGAGGTGTCTCCATCACAGGTGTCTCCATCAGAGGTGTCTCCATCACAGGTGTCTCCATCACAGGTGTCTCCATCAGAGGTGTCTCCATCACAGGTGTCTCCATCACAGGTGTCTCCATCACAGGTGTCTCCATCAGAGGTGTCTCCATCAAGGTGTCTCCATCACAGGTGTCTCCATCAGAGGTGTCTCCATCAGAGGTGTTCCATGGTGTCTCCATCAGGGTGTCTCCATCACAGGTGTCTCCATCACAGGTGTCTCCATCAGAGGTGTCTCCATCAAGGTGTCTCCATCAGAGGTGTCTCCATCAAGGTGTCTCCATCAGGTGTCTCCATCAAGGTGTCTCCATCAAGGTGTCTCCATCAGGTGTCTCCATCAAGGTGTCTCCATCAGAGGTGTCTCCATCAAGGTGTCTCCATCAGAGGTGTCTCCATCAAGTGTCTCCATCAGAGGTGTCTCCATCAGAGGTGTCTCCATCAAGGTGTCTCCATCAGAGGTGTCTCCATCAGAGGTGTCTCCATCAGAGGTGTCTCATCAATGCTCCATCAGAGGTGTCTCCATCAAGGTGTCTCCATCAGAAGTGTCTCCATCAGAGGTGTCTCCATCAGAGGTGTCTCCATCAAGGTGTCTCCATCACAGGTGTCTCCATCAAGGTGTCTCCATCAAGGTGTCTCCATCAAGGTGTCTCCATCAGCAGGTGTCTCCATCAGAGGTGTTCCATCCAGGTGTCTCCATCAGAGGTGTCTCCATCAAGGTGTCTCCATCAAGTGTCTCCATCAGAGTGTCTCCATCAAGGTGTCTCCATCAGAGGTGTCTCCATCAGAGGTGTCTCCATCAGAGGTGTCTCCATCACAGGTGTCTCCATCAAGGTGTCTCCATCAAGGTGTCTCCATCAAGGTGTCTCCATCATCAGAGGTGTCTCCATCAAGGTGTCTCCATCAAGGTGTCTCCATCAGAGGTGTCTCCATCAGAGGTGTCTCCATCAGAGTGTCTCCATCAGAGGTGTCTCCATCAGAGGTGTCTCCATCAGAGGTGTCTCCATCAGAGGTGTCTCCATCAGAGTGTCTCCATCAGAGGTGTCTCCATCAGAGGTGTCTCCATCAGAGGTGTCTCCATCAAGGTGTCTCCATCAGAGGTGTCTCCATCAGAGGTGTCTCCATCAGAGGTGTCTCCATCAGAGGTGTCTCCATCAAGGTGTCTCCATCAAGAGTGTCTCCATCAGAGGTGTCTCCATCAGAGTGTCTCCATCAGAGTGTTCCATCAGGTGTCTCCATCAGAGGTGTCTCCATCAGAGGTGTCTCCATCAGAGTGCTCCATCAGTGTCTCCATCAGAGGTGTCTCCATCAGAGGTGTCTCCATCAGAGGTGTCTCCATCAAGGTGTCTCCATCAGAGGTGTCTCCATCAGGTGTCTCCATCAGAGTGCTCCATCAAGTGTCTCCATCAAGGTGTCTCCATCAGAGGTGTCTCCATCAGAGGTGTCTCCATCAGAGTGTTATCAGTGTCTCCATCAGAGGTGTCTCCATCAAGGTGTCTCCATCAGAGGTGTCTCCATCAGAGGTGTCTCCATCAGAGGTGTTCTCCATCAGGTGTCTCCATCAGAGGTGTCTCCATCAGAGGTGTCTCCATCAGAGGTGTCTCCATCAGAGGTGTCTCCATCAGAGGTGTCTCCATCAGAGGTATCAGTGTCTCCATCAGGGTGTCTCCATCAGAGGTGTCTCCATCAGAGGTGTCTCCATCAAGGTGTCTCCATCAGAGGTGTCTCCATCAGAGGTGTCTCCATCAGAGGTGTCTCCATCAGAGGTGTCTCCATCAGAGGTGTCTCCATCAGAGGTGTCTCCATCAGAGTGTCTCCATCAGAGGTGTCTCCATCAAGGTGTCTCCATCAAGGTGTCTCCATCAGAGGTGTCTCCATCAGAGGTGTCTCCATCAAGGTGTCTCCATCAGAGGTGTCTCCATCAGAGGTGTCTCCATCACAGGTGTCTCCATCAGAGTGTCTCCATCAAGGTGTCTCCATCAAGGTGTCTCCATCAGAGGCCACATGTCTCCATCAGAGGTGTCTCCATCAGAGGTGTCTCCATCAGAGGTGTCTCCATCAGAGGTGTCTCCATCAGAGGTGTCTCCATCAGAGGTGTCTCCATCAGAGGTGTCTCCATCAGAGGGTGTCTCCATCAGAGGTGTCTCCATCAGAGGTGTCTCCATCAGGTGTCTCCATCACAGGTGTCTCCATCACAGGTGTCTCCATCACAGGTGTCTCCATCACAGGTGTCTCCATCACAGGTGTCTCCATCACAGGTGTCTCCATCACAGGTGTCTCCATCAGAGGTGTCTCCATCAGAGGTGTCTCCATCAGAGGTGTCTCCATCAGAGGTGTCTCCATCAGAGGTGTCTCCATCAAGGTGTCTCCATCAAGGTGTCTCCATCAGAGTGTCTCCATCAGAGGTGTCTCCATCAGAGTGTCTCCATCAGAGGTGTCTCCATCAGAGGTGTCTCCATCAGAGGTGTCTCCATCAGAGGTGTCTCCATCAGGTGTCTCCATCAAGGTGTCTCCATCAGAGGTGTCTCCATCACAGTGTCTCCATCAGAGGTGTCTCCATCAGAGGTGTCTCCATCAGAGGTGTCTCCATCAAGGTGTCTCCATCAAGGTGTCTCCATCAGAGGTGTCTCCATCAGAGGTGTCTCCATCAGAGGTGTCTCCATCAGAGGTGTCTCCATCACAGGTGTCTCCATCACAGGTGTCTCCATCACAGGTGTCTCCATCACAGGTGTCTCCATCACAGGTGTCTCCATCAGAGGTGTCTCCATCAGAGGTGTCTCCATCAGAGGTGTCTCCATCAGAGGTGTCTCCATCAGAGGTGTCTCCATCAGAGGTGTCTCCATCAGAGGTGTCTCCATCAGAGGTGTCTCCATCAGAGGTGTCTCCATCAGAGGTGTCTCCATCAGAGGTGTCTCCATCAGAGGTGTCTCCATCAGAGGTGTCTCCATCACAGGTGTCTCCATCACAAGTGTCTCCATCACAGGTGTCTCCATCACAGGTGTCTCCATCACAGGTGCACCCATCACCATCAAAAATCCGAATAAGATCCTGGGCTACGAGACAGACACATCACTCCACATCTCACATCACCAAAAAGATAAACTTACCAGAAGTTCGCCTCATTCAGTTATACAGGTTTAAACAGGCCGCCTCCCACATCAAGAAGCACCTATATAAGATAATAATATCTTTGTGTGCACATGTCACACAATAATATTCAAACATGTTACAACTGGAAAGAGTCCAGAACAAGACACTCCGCTCTATCACAGACACCAGACTGAGGGAGTCACAATGGAAGATCTGCACATCCAACAGGAGATCAACGCAATGAATGTCAGGCTTGACAAACTAAACTAGCGATCTTATATACCATGCAAGAACTCTATATACCAGACTGAGAAAATCCACCCCGACCAACTAACACCACTGACTACATCATCAATACTCCCACACCGGCTTTAGGACCTACAGGATGTCCCTCCAACAAAGAGTCCGACGTTTCGTACACAGAGAACTTTCCAAGACCAAAGATTCTAAGTGATATTCCTGAAGATATAGAATAGGTACCACCAAAACCAATCTATGTTTAAGACAGATAAAAACCATCCTTACTGTTGATATCTTACATCTAACCTAGCAACACCGAAAACCACCTCCGGCTGGACACCGCCTCGGAAACAGATCAGCCGACCACGAACTCCAGCAAGCGCCTTACAACCACCTCAAGCATGTTGCCTCCTGCGCTGAGCAAAAGAAGAGAATAAGACAAAAAAAATGGCAATTACAAAACTATACCTACCACCAATGCAGTGTCATGCAGGTATACATCTTGTATACATGTGTGTCGCTGATGGGTGGTGTGGTATACATCATCATCTGATCATTGTGCTTAACACACACACACACACACCTTTATTAATATGCGCCAAAGTGGTTGGACCACTCACCTTTATTATCCCCCTCTCCTCACCCACTCTCCTCATCCCCTCTCCTCACCCCTCTCCTCACCCCTCTCCTCACACCCTCTCACCCCCAACTATCCCTCCTCAACATTCCATCCTTCTTCCTCTCCCATCTTACCAAACCTCTGGTTAAAGATTTGAATTGAGGAGGAAGAGAAGTGGGAAGGAGGAAAGGAAGTGGGAAGGAACAAGGGAAGTGGGAAGGAGGAAGGGAAGTGGGAAGGAGGAAAGGAAGTGGGAAGGAAGAAAGGAAGTGGGAAGGAGCAAGGGATGTGGAAAGGATGAAGGGAAGTGGGAAGGAAGAAGGGAAGTAGGAAGTGGGAAGGAGATGGGGAAGAAACGGAGGAAAGAGTTCTAAGTGGAACAAGTTTCAAAACACAAGTCACCAGCTTCACTCTCGCAGTGTTGACATTACTCACAGCTGTGATGGCATCAGCTGTTGTTGTTAACAGCTGTGACGGCATCAGTTGTTGTTGTTAACAGCTGTGATGGCATCAGCTGTTGCTGTTAACAGCTGTGACGGCATCAGCTGTTGTTGTTAACAGCTGTGATGGCATCAGCTGTTGTTGTTAACAGCTGTGATGGCATCAGCTGTTGTTGTTAACAGCTGTGATGGCATCAGCTGTTGCTGTTAACAGCTGTGACGGCATCAGCTGTTGTTGTTAACAGCTGTGATGGCATCAGCTGTTGCTGTTAGAAGCTGTGACGGCATCAGCTGCTGGACCTCAAGGGAGCGGGGGTGGTGCGCGGGAGAGCGGGGGTAGCGCACGGGAGTGCGGGGTTGTGCGCGGGAGAGCAGGGTAGCGCACGGGAGTGCGGGGTTGTGCGCGGGAGAGCGGGGTAGCGCACGGGAGTGCGGGGTTGTGCGCGGGAGAGCGGGGTAGCGCACGGGAGTGCGGGGTTGTGCGCGGGAGAGCGGGGTAGCGCATGGGAGTGCGGGGTTGTGCGCGGGAGAGCGGGGGTAGCGCACGGGAGTGCGGGGTTGTGCGCGGGAGAGCGGGGGTAGCGCACGGGAGTGCGGGGTTGTGCGCGGGAGAGCGGGGTAGCGCACGGGAGTGCGGGGTTGTGCGCGGGAGTGATGGTTCGCGGGAGTGATGGTTCGCGGGAGTGATGGTTCGCGGGAGTGATGGTTCGCGGGAGTGCGGAATTGGGCCCAAATGAGCTGTGCCACTTATTTCCGCATCAGTTTGTTCTTGTCGGAAAATCAGCTGATGGTAGTGAGGAGTTTTGAGGTGTTGGAGAGGTTGTATTGGAGGAGCTGTTGGATAAACTATGTTGGAGAGGTGTTGGAGAAGCTGTGTTGGAGAGGCAAGTGTTGGAGAGGCAAGTGTTGGAGAGGTTGTGCTGGACTCAATTTTCGGATTGCGGTTCGAGCTCCTCGTCCACCCTTCTGTATCTCTCACCTCGTGTACTGTATATGCCATCTTTATATCAACAATGTATCTCTCAAATCTTTTGTACCATATTATGTAATAAAACATACCTATTGGTAAAAAAAAAAAAATTAAAAGATGGGGTGGTAGGAGAAGTGGAATATTCAAATGGCATCAGGAAGAAATCCAAATATTCTTCCTTGAAGCCTTTTATCCACTTCTCCGAGGCTATAGGTCCCACAATATATATATATATATATATATATATATATATATATATATATATATATATATATATATATATATATATATATATATATATATATATATATAACATAGGCTATACTTATTTAGTTTGATAATTCTTGTTGTAGTTAGAATTTTAACATGTATGAGCTTGCAATATTATTTTAAAATAGTATTTTGTTATTACAGTTAGGATTCTGATGATGGATGCAGAAGCATCCGAAACGTCAATAAGCGCACTGGATATCCTTTGATAATGCTATTCTTAAGAGCCTTGATCTTGCTCTTTTTAGTAAAGAATTGGTTTTTCACGAGGAACCTTCATTACTACAGGGCTACAATATTCCTCGGATGATTGGAACCCACACTACTCACATCCAGCCAGGGCTAACTATCAGTATCATGGAGCCTTCAGCTATTAGTCTGGGTCGAAGATCCAAACCCGGAATGCTCGTGTTTTTTTTTAATCTTGTGCTACCTTCATCTCTTGAAGGCGTCTTGCAACCGACCACTAGCCCTGGCGTGGTGCGAGCAGCGTGGGTACGAATCCTTGAATTTGGCCGAGATATAATTGTCCATATTACACTCGTATCCACTGGTATGGAGTACACTGGTGTAGTCGATGAACTTAAAGAACTTGAGAATGGATGAACACTGCAACAGGCCTACTAACCCATACAGGGCAGATCTTTCTCAAAACCAACCATTCTCACTTACCCACTTGCCAAACCCTTTCCCAAATCTACCCAAGCATTCAGGGCATAAGAAGAGCTGTAGATGAGGGGAAACAAGTAGCATCATTGGGGCGAAAATTGAGATTGCCTCGTTAAGTGATTTCTTTCGGATTTGTTTAAGTAACCTTTATGAGACTCTTCTTATTTAGTTCTCTGCATGTCGAGTTGAAAGAGGCAATGTGGCATCCTTTGCTTTAGTATGTCTTACCTACGCTCCATGCTGCTTCCTCTGTTCTGTTCCCTGCGCTTACACCCTCGCGCCATCATCCTTCCATCCTTTACCCTCTCTTTTGTTAGTGTATCCTTCGTTTCCATCACACTCGTCCAACGTCGTCTACCACCGCCCCGCCATCCTGGGTTCGAATACTTCCGTGTTCTTCACAACAATAAGACTTGCGCACCCACCCTCTCTCACCATCACCTCTTCATCCCGTGTCTCCAGCCTCCACGAGTTCCTGTCCCTCTGTGTCTAACTCTTCCGTCCTAGTTTAATAATCTGGGACGTGGGACCTGATCTCCCCACCTGCTCCACACTCTTGGGACTTGCAATAATCAAGTCCATTTGTTGCTCGTCTCGTGCACCCAGACGGGCGCAGCTGAGAGAGAGAGAGAGAGAGAGAGAGAGAGAGAGAGAGAGAGAGAGAGAGACTCACTATTAGCAAGGAAAACCTAAACTACTGAAGACCTTTTCGCTGCCGAGATGCAAATCCCAGATCTAGAGTGTGAACCTCTGTGTCTAGGCTGCAAGAACTGCGTCCAAGTTGTTGAAGTAGATAATAAGAGCGAGATCCTCTTAGATAACACAGGACTGTTGGGCACATCACGTTATAAATGGCTCTGGTTTTGGAAGACGACGAATGTAGTTATAATGCACAAAAGGAAAAGGCAGCTAATGGTCAGCAATTACTGATCAATATACACACACAACCCGCACATCATTCCATCATTTACTTATTTATGATACGATATGCCTGCTGCCCTCTGGCACATCTCTTACCAACCTGCAGCTGTGTCTGCCTGTGGCAAGCAATGGTAGGTTACAATTGCTTCCAGAATATAATATGTGGTCTTCAATCCGAATGATGCCATTACCGGATCGTTTGTGAGAATGAATGGAACAGATGTAGCACTCGGCAACGAAACTGTTGTTATTGGTGTGAAATGTGAGTGTCGTGTGTGACAGTGCTTGTACCTGTCTTATACATGAAGTAATCCCTCATTTTTTCGTCTCTAATTATATAATTTTAATTTATATTTGTTGCTACCTAAAACCAATCGTATATTTTATTTATTTTGTAAAACTATAGGATTAAATTATTTATTTATTTTTTACATCTTTAAAGGAAAAAAGGAGCAATAATTTTAGTGTTAAAATAAAGTGATTTATTGATGGTGAAAATATGGGAAGGCTTCTATAAAATTTGAAGGGACTAACGAATCAATTTTTTTTTCTGCAGCCACAATGGGAGTTACAAGTTGATGTAGAACTTTAATCAGATTTCAGGTGCAAATTTGTTTCGAATTGCTACTTGTCTTACTTGACCCCCACGAAGATAATGTAGCAAGATACTTCTTTTAGCAAATGAAGAAGTGAGTGAAAAATTAAGAAAGCGTATTCTTACCTGAAGAGGAGGTGAGCCAAGATTACGACTTGATGAGGTGCTGAGTCAGTCTGTCGAACAAGTATCACTTCGCTACCTACTGAATAATTTTCCTTGGCTTGTCTGCCAGGTGCATATCCACCTCGTCTAGTGATCTGTTTTCTTTTTTCTTCGCTAAAAGACGCAGTAGTAATATGCCGAGGATTGAAACATTTGTGTAAACGAGGCGGCGACAAGACTCACTGAGACCACGAGTTGAAGGACGTACGGCTGGCAGGAACGAAGACAGACAGGAAGTACAACAAGCTCTAAAAAAGCTCTTCTTGTAGCACATAGAAAGAATTTTAATGCTAGACCTATATCAGAAATTTTTTTTTCTGCAGTGGTAGACTCGCCATTAAGGAACAAGGCAAAGGCTTATTCAGCAATTTGTTTCTTCGTCTTCACTGAGACTATGTCAGTTTCCTGTAGCTTTCATTTTTCATGAATTGCATCCCACCATAATCAAGTAGTGGAAACTGGACGAGAGAAATCACATATACCTCTCATTTCCAGCTTTATTAATAATCGACACCCAGAGACAACTTCATGCATCCTGGAGGAGACGAAGTTCAAAGAAGAATTCACGCACCTTAGGCCACTCTTTTTATTATCTTATACTTTACCTTCAACGTTTTCCAGATTTCACTGGCGGAGAGGGAACAAAAATGAAATTGAAAAAAAAAAAGCATTTGACTTGGACATATTTTTCGAAGACGCAATTTTAATGAAACGTAAATAATATTAAAAAAATATATCTACATTTTTCTAAAAGTGTTATTATAGGACGTAAGATGTAATAAATCTTGCTTTAGTTATTCCAAGTCGACGGGAAATGTGTGAAGGAGTGACCAAAGTGAACCAACACGATGTTAGTAACTTCAAGGAACTACAACATTGATCCAGAACCACAGCTTATGTAGCTTCTCATTCCTACGTTTTCTCACATTTGGTCAGAGGTGAAATAAATAAATAAATAAATAAGTGTGTTTACAGGAGGGCCCCTCTTATACGGCTGGTTAGGTTCCGGGCTACTGCTGTAAAGCGAGAACCGCTGGAAAGTAAAACATAGCGTTTTTTCAACTTTCAAATGCATTTAAAAGCCTGTTTACATGTCTACACTATCATATTTAAAGTGAACAATAGAACTAGGCCTAAAAAAATGCATATACAGTACACGCATTACTTACCTTACAGTGCAGCGAACACATGTCACTGTTTTGAGAAAAACTCATACTATTCACAATAAAACACAAAAGAGATTGGGTTCATGTTTCGATCACCAGCTGAGGTTCTCACAGGGTCAGGCGATTTTTACGGAGAGTAAAAGAGCAATTTTACCTGTGAAGAAAGTATGAATCTTCGTCACAGATGCTGCGTCAGACACACCCCGTCTCAAGCATCTTCTCGTAAACAAATTTGTTCTTGTAGCACCTAGAATTTTTTTTTTGCTAGATCTATGTCAGAAATTCATTTTTTTCCTACGTGGAGCCTCCTGAGAGCCAGGAAATTAAAGCTACCTTTCTTTTCCTCTTAATTATCAAACGTGATTGCCTTTCATTATCTTTTTTCAGTATAACTCCTACAGATTTAGCGCTTGCCCATGCTAGGTTATACACTTTCTTATTGTATTGCCTACTATGGTGTTGGGCTTGCCCAGATATTCGTGTCTTCGTAAGTGGGTATCATTCACACTTTGATCCATTTTTACCTCATATTGTTTGATAAATTAAAACAAATGGGTTTCAGAAGACATTTCAGGGATTTCTAGTCTCTCAGTCCCAGCATTAGCGCCAGCCGAATGTAAACACAAGAGAGAATTGGTATTGGATCCCTTACTGCATGATCAGAGCCGTGACACGTCCCGGGGATTAGTGTGTGATCCCCCACCTTCCACCGTCTCCGATTTTTTCCTCTTCTCTCCTCTTAGCATCTGGAATGAGGCATCTCCATAACCCAACCCTGAGAAACTGTCCACGAGGTCTGGCTGAGTTTTTCAAGATATTTTATATTTTCGTTTTTCTTTCTCTTAGTCACTTTTCCCCACAAAAGATTATAGTGAGAAGACCAAGGTTATAAAAAGCAATAAATCATCTTGTTGAGGAAATTATTCAAGTTTTAAAAGGATAAAGAAGCAACACTCTTCCCCCAGAACACACCACCATCAGCATCATCTGAACCCCGAGGCAACACTTTCCCCCAGCAGAGAGCAGCGTACTATAAGAGACCCCCACCTTTGACCCTACTAATGGTGTTCCCGTGTTGGGGAAGTCTGCACACGGCATACGTGGCTATATTTGTTTGACATGGGCTAGGGGGACACACACAGGGAGGGGCAAGAAGAGGGGAAATACAAAAAATAGGGTGGATAGGGACATGCGTGAGCACGGGTGGGGGAGTGGGAGTAGAGAGGAATGGAAATGAGAGGGGGCAGGGGGGGTTAAGGAGTAGAAGAACGTTTAGAGAGGGAAGAAAGGACCTAGTTGGAACGTGCTGAGAGGGCAGAATGAACGTGGGTATGAACGTGTTGAGAGCGAAGAGGAATAAAGAACGAAGGAGGTACATGGTGAGACGTAAAAAAAAAAAAAGGAATGCGGTTCCAACACTCGCTGGGGCGTGTGAAGGAAAATGCGGAGGAAATGGAAGAACAAAAATGTCTGCAGTAAGCCACAAAAGGTGAATGAAAGAGAAGACGCGTAAAAAAAAGCCTTTGAAATGAAATGGCAAAAACTTGCACAAAAATTTTTCAAGAAAAGTTCGCGAAAACAATAAAAAAATCGAACTAAAATTATGAAATATTTTGGAATTGGCCGGAAGTCTTAAGAAAAGGAATACCACGAAGACAATAACAGAATCCAACATGAGAAATTACAACGAGAGTGAAGAATATTATCGGTATTAGAGGATTTCTGAAGCACAGATGGGGATACTGCACATAGTTTTGTTGTAATAGATATTTATTATTATTTCAGTGTTAGCTTGTCGACTTGTCAGCCACAAGAGTCGTCTCCTCAGCAGCAGCAGCAGCAGCAGCAGCAGCAGCAGCAGCAGCAGCAGCAGCAGCGCAGCAGCAGCAGCAGCAGCAGCAGCAGCAGCAGCAGCAGCAGCAGCAGCGGCGGCGGCGGCGGCGGCGAAGAAAAGACGCGATAAAGATTTTTTTTATATACAAATAAGTTTTACAGGCTAAGAGTTACCTTCCTCATCTCATTTCCAAGACCAGCACTATCTAAGGTATACTGGACCCCCCAGGATGCCACCCACACTAGTCGGCCAACATGGGGACAGCAGGTGTAAGGAAACACGCCCAATGTTTCCACCCGTACCGTGGATCGAACCACTCTACACTGAGTGAATTACTGTCACAATATAAACATGATCTGCAAGTAGCTTTAGATGAGTAAGACACACGCGCAACATTATGGTATCTTTTTTACCGAAACGTTTCGCTTGTGTAGCAGGCGTCTTCAGTTGAACGTAACACTGGAGGCAGTAGAAGTAAATTTGAGGTGATCAGTCCCTCAACCTTAATCATTAACTATAAAATAAATGGTTGTAATCATAACCATGATTTTTAAAGAAGTGAAGCGGTGAGCCAGCGGAAGTCCTCGGTCAGATGACATAAAGCTCCAGCTGTGGGTCATCACATGACTAAATCCCGCGTCAGGAAACTCTTGTCCTGTTTCCTGACAAGTATTATACCTGTCTACCCTCAACCTTGATAGGCTGAGGAACTAATCTGATCTGATCACTTCAAAATTATTACTTCAATTATCTTCGGTATTACATTAGTCTGTATCCGACTGAGGAAGCTTACTTTGCTGGCGAACTCAAGTACTGATACGAATGACATGTCTCATTCATGAACGAGTTCATGAATGAGACATGTCATTCACCCATTGCAAATCACCCATTACCACCCACCTTTATAAAAAAATTTCCTTGAGTGCGTGGGATAGGTTATCCTCAGAGCAGGTAATTCTTACATGAATGGCGACTCCAGTCCTACTGGGACGAAACCTTACTAGCTGCTGAAGCTACTCTGGAATGGTTGATGGTATCCTCTTCGTCACAGCGAAGTCTCCCAGCTTATGATTACAGATTTCATTACCACGTCCATGACACCCATCCTGGAACGATGGTAAATATCCCAAGTAGTGGGATTCGACCCCACTGCAAGGTAGTCTTATAAATACCAAGCCAACTCTCTTCCCCACTGGACCATGAAAGCTACAGAGATTTTTACCAACTATGTATATTATCATACAAGAACGGCTAGCATGGTCCACCATGCTACAAGATGGGTGTGCCCATCTTGTACAAAAAAAAAAGGTCTTTGCGATTATATTTGCAGCCTGAATCTGAAGACAAAAACTGGAGTAGTGTCGTCAGAGTTCGGCAAGTTTTGTTAATCCTCACTAAGGTATATTGGCCCTCAGCTAGATCCAATTGTCTCGGACTTTGCTCACAAACCAGCCATTACGGGATTACGACCAGGGCGTCAAACTGGAGCTCAGCAGAGTGCTTCATGCACAGTGCTTGTGCTGACTGGGATCCTTAATCCATGGAACTTGGAGCTTCCATCCCCCTTCCAGCGGCCGAACATGATTACCTCCCAGTTCCCGTGTGCTATATAGTACATAATATTTCACTAAATTTCTTTATTAACTAGGAAAAGTTCAGTAAAAAGTTTATAGCTTTGAACTATAAGTATATTTATATATCTTAATTTTACTGGGAAAATAAAATTTCTTATGGGTTTAGCGCTTCCCCGTGAATATAATGGGCCAACGATTTTTCTATAAACACTGTGAATATTGAGCTCATGTGTCAGTCTGGCCTGGATGTGCGGGGTGTTATAAAGGCTAACTAAAAAATAAGCTGAGTGTTACTGTTTCCTCAAGTGCCGTTCATGAGCGGGACTTACCGGCCCAGCGACGACACCACTGAGAACGAGGACGTGCGATGTTCACCGTGGCAGGACGTGCATCCTGCATGGTTACCCATCATAAGACGTGCATCCTTCATGGTTATCTGTCAAAGGACGTGCATCCTGCATGGTTACCCATCAAAGGACGTGCATCCTGCATGGTTACCCATCATAGGACGTGCATCCTGCATGGTTACCCATCATAGGACGTGCATCCTGCATGGTTACCCATCATAGGACGTGCATCCTGCATGGTTAAACATCATAGGACGTGCATCCTGCATGGTTACCCATGCTAGGATGTGAATATATTTCATTGTTATTCATGTCTCACGAAATCGCAGTAACTCGATCGCAGACAAATCACGGAACAAATCACTTGTCAAGGGTTCAAGTTGCACCCGATTTGTTTGTTATTCTATATCTTACATTGTTATCCGTGCGTAGTTAGCCCTGCCAGGACGTGCATCCTGCAATATGCTCAGGATGTGTATCTTGCGATATTCACCGTGCTCAGGATGTGTATCTTGCGTTATTCACCGTGCTCAGTATGTGTATCTTGCGTTATCCACCGTGCTCAGGATGTGTATCTTGCGTTATCTATCGTGCTCAGGATGTGTATCTTGCGTTATCTATCGTGCTCAGGATGTGTATCTTGCGTTATCTATCGTGCTCAGGATGTGTATCTTGCGTTATTCACCGTGCTCAGGATGTGTATCTTGCGTTATCTATCGTGCTCAGGATGTGTATCTTGCGTTATCTATCGTGCTCAGGATGTGTATCTTGCGTTATTCACCGTGCTCAGGATGTGTATCTTGCGTTATCTATCGTGCTCAGGATGTGTATCTTGCGTTATCCACCGTGCTCAGGATGTGTATCTTGCGTTATCCACCGTGCTCGGATGTGTATCTTGGGAGGTTTACCATGTTATGACGCTATATTTTGTGATGTGCACCATTTTACGACGTGTATCCCTGGTGTGCATGGTGCTAGGGATTGCATCCTCGTGTGCATGGTGCTAGGGATTGCACCCTCGTGTGCATGGTGCTAGGGATTGCATCCTTGCGTGCATGGTGCTAGGGATTGCACCCTTGTGTGCATGGTGCTAGGGATTGCACCCTTGTGTGCATGGTGCTAGGGATTGCATCCTCGGTTCTGCTATGTTGCAGACTTCAGTCTCAGCTAACCCACAGTTTGGAAACTTCGACCTACAATTGCCTTTCCCCTGGGACATTTGATAATTTAGGAGTCACAGTCCTTCTCGCTGTTTAACCTTCCCCCGGGGCACTGCCCCCTGCGCTAGGTTAAGTTGGGTTGGGTTGGGTTGGGTTGGGTTGGGTTGGGTTGGGTTGGGATGGGTTAGATTGAGGTGCGTTAGAGTTAAGGTTGGGTTACTTATGAATTGTTCAAGCCATCGTAACCATTGTCTCCACCACCACCGCCGCCTTCACCACCACCACCGCCTTCATCACCACCACCGCCGCCTTCATCACCACCACCGCCGCCTTCATCACCACCACCACCACCGCCTTCACCACCACCACCGCCGCCTTCACCACCAACACAGCCACCACCCACTGTAACCACAATCAGTCACCAGAACCGCCACCACCACCACCACCTTAAACCTACTACCTCATCCCTTTTCACTTAACTAATATCATACATATATATATATATACTTAATATATACTTATATATATATATATATATTATATATATATATATATATATATATATATATATATATATATATTCTCTGCTACCAACCTTCTCCTCCCCCACTAATCTTGCTGAGCTCCCTCCGTCTCCTTGCTTATAAAAGTGGGAGGTTGAGTGAGGCGGGAGAGAGAAGAGGCCAGCTAAAAGGATTCCCTGGTTGCGTGATTCACGCCACATTGTCCAGCTGACCCACAAATCAGATGAAGAATAGTCAATGTGCTTACACACGGCAAGTTCCTCCCTAGGACCTACCGTACGTCCTCTCTCCCTCACCCTCCAGTCACATCTCCATACCCACTGTTTGTCACAAACAACAGAGTAGCAGTACAGTGAGGTGTGGGCTTCAGGGTAACAGTACACTGTGGAGGTATTTACTTTTAATGGATGAAAATTAGTACAGAGCTCAATTGGGTTGACTACATAGTTGAATGAATAGGTGGAAAATATACTTACTGCCATAATAAATAAATACTCGAGAATACACACACACACACACACACACACACACACACACACACACACACACACACACACACACACACACACACACACACACAACAACATATATATATATATATATATATATATATATATATATATATATAATATATGTCATGCCGAATAGGTAAAACCTGTGATTTTGGCTTATATAGCAAAGCTCTTCTTGCCGAATAAGGCAAGCGAAAATTTGTGTATGCAATAATTTCCCAAAAATCATTCTGAACCTAACGAAAAAAAATTACTATGTTTGTTTATTATTAAATTATTGTAAATATATCTAAACTATATTTAGTTGGATTAGGCTAAATTAAATTGCACTTGTTATAATAAGGTTAGGTAAGTTTTCTAAGGTTCTTTTTCTTTTGGTACAAAATAATTAATTTTTTTCATTAGCATAAATTAAAAAAATATATCTTTAAACGTATAAGAATTTTTTTTAGAAAAGACTTAATTTCTAAATGAGTTCTTGCTAATTGACCAATTTTACCTATTCGGCAAGAATATATATATATATATATATATATATATATATATATATATATATATATATATATATATATATATATCGTGCCAGCTTCTTCAAATACTTCGAAATTGTAAAGACTTAAAGCGTATTAACTGTGCTAAGCGAGTGTCATCTACTGACTGTCTAGTTGCCGACAGGTGTGCTGGTCCTCAGCAAGTAACACCAGTCTCCTGTAACCTAAACCTCCACCTCTGTACCCTGGTATACATTGTTGGTCTAACAATTTCTGTTGTACATTGCCCCTCTTCCCTGTTCTGTGCCATATTATTGGTATGGGTGGTGGTTCCTCTTCCTTTTCCTCTTTCTCCTCCTTCAGCTGCTGCTTCCATCGCCGCCGCCGCCGCCTCTCCCAGTCTTGGAATTTCACTGCTCCCACCAACTCCCACAGCAGCAGCAGCAGCAGCCACCATTTCTCCCAGTTTGGGAACTTCATTACCTCACTTGTACACCAACTTCACCTCCCTCCACCCCGATGCCCATAACCCCAACCACCTACCCACTACCCATAACCCACCACCCATAACCCACCACCCATTACCCACCACTTCCACTTCCCATGGAAGGTAAAATACAACCCTATGGAAAGTGAGGTCAAGTATACGCTCCTCTACCTGTGTTCTCTAACATAAGCAAATTAACTCGACCAAGCGGTTTCAAAACGCTAACGATATCAGGAACGCAGCAATTCTCAACCTGTGTAATACCTGTGACACACCCGTAACACACCTATAACAACTTTCAAAAGTTTTTCCACGTCGAGAAATAAAAAAAAAAAACGAATATAGATAACTTTTGCCCCGAGAATGGAATTTGGGGGAGGTATGTGTATGGCGTGGATAAAAGCACTTCACTCGTGCATATTTCCATAAAAGTGCCAAGCACCCCCCCACTGTATGCCGGGCCATAAAATTCTTAACTTCCATTCATTGCAAAATTACCATGGCCCCGAGCTTGTTAAAAACACCGCCCGGGTATAAAAATTTAATATACTTGTTGTGAAAATATGTATAGGAGGGGGAGAGGGAAGGGCAGGGGTGGAGGCATTGGGGAGTGGGAGGAGGGGGAGGGTGGCAGGAGATAGGGGGGTAGGAAAAAAATAGATAGGGATTGGACGTAGGAGAAAGGGGATTTGAGTGAGAAGAGGAAAAGATGAGGATTGTAGGTGGGAGAAGGGGAATTAGGGATTGGAGGTAAAAAGGAGAACTGGGGGCTAGATGATGGGGATTAGAGGGAAGAGGATAGGATTAGGGGTGGGGGAGAGAGAGAGGTACAACTCGTGTGAGTGTATTACAAGGACATGTTTTAGAAGGGCCACCATCACTCGACATACCGAGAAAATGGAATACTTAAGTGATGATATCATAGACGGGAGTCGAACAACAATGCTTCAGATGAAAGTCAAAAGTGGCTACAACGTCGCCACGAGGCCGCTGTCTCTCTCTTCGTTTCCTTTAGACATATGTAAGAGTTTTACTAGGAAAAAATCTCGCACAGTATTTTATTAAATAGGAATGAGGAATCAAGGGAGTTAGTTTCGGATTGCACGCAAACACACACACACACACACACACACACACACACACATGAGCTGAGTCTCGACCCCTGCAACCACAATTAGGTGAGTACACACACACACACACACACACACACACACAGAGTTGAAGACTCAGATGAATCACAGGGATGTTAGGAAGTATTTCTTCAGTCACAGAGTGGTCGGGAAGTGGAATAGTTTGGGAAGCGATGTAGTAGAGGCAGGTTCCATACATAGCTTTAAGAAGAGGTATGATAAAGCTCATGGCGCAGGGAGAGTGACCCAGTAGCGGCCAGTGATGAGGCGGGGCCAGGAGCTATGAATCGACCCCTGCAACCACAACTAGGTGAGTACAACTAGGTGAGTACACACACACAATCGACCTGACGACACTGGAGGACAGGAGGGTCAGGGGAGACATGATAACGACAATTAAAATACTGCGAGGAATTGACAAGGTTGACAAAGACAGGATGTTCCAGAGATGGGACACAGAAACAAGGGGTCACAATTGAAAGTTGAAGACTCAGATGAATCACAGGGATGTTAGGAAGTATTTTTTTTTTTAATAGAGTTGTCAGGAAGTGGAATAGTCTGGAAAGTAACGTAGTGGAGGCAGGAACCATATATAATTTTAAGACGAGGTTTGATAAAGCTCATGGAGCAGGGAGAGTGAGGACCTAGTAGCGACCAGTGAAGAGACGGGGCCAGGAGCTTTTATTCGACCCCTGCAACCACAATTAGGTGAGTACACACACACACACAAGTCAATTTATAATTTAACAATGAAATTGCTTCCCATGAGGTTCCTCTGCATTACCCCCGGCACTGACCCCACACATTGTGATACACTGAACAGCAGCAGCAGCAGGGTGAAGGAAGGTTGCTGCTGCTGCTGCTCCTCCTGCTGTTACTGCTGCAGAGGCGTCCAACAGTACTTCAGGGTCATCACCACCAGATGTCGTCTTTAAGCAAAGGGAAATTTTTTTTGGATGCTCCAGCTGATGATATTAATGAAAAAAATATTTACATAAAATCCAGTGAAATCAGAAAAATAGCAAAGACACTAAGAGCCATAAAAGGCCGCATGTGACCTTGTGTCCTCAAGAAACCCCACCCTTGAACTAGACTGTTAAGAGGCAATTACAGAAGCATTTTCAAGGTGGCAGCTGAGTATCGCAGCAGGAGAGGAGCGGTGTGGAGGAATGGGAAAGGTGAGGAAGAAATAAAGAGGAGATGTGAAGTATAGGAAAGGGAAGGGGAAGAGCGAAGTGAAGGGTAATAGGGGAAAAGGGATTGGGTAGAAGAAAGAAGTTAAGATAGGTGGCAGAAGGGAAGAAGTAGACATCAGTTGAAGACAGCCTTTAAAGTGACTGGAAGCCCTCTGAAATCTTTCTGACTCAGATGACTTCGGATAAGTATACAGGTAATGTCTACATCACTTGCTGATGTAATAAAGGTAATGATGTCCATAGGTGATGTCTAATGTAATATTATACGCAGGTGATCTACACAGGAGATGTACACAGGTGATGTACACAGGTTATGCACACGAGTACAAATACTCGATAAATATTTACCAATTTTCAAGGGGAAACTTAAAACAAGAGAAGCGGTTTATAGTAACATCCTGGGTAGCTGTAAGGGATGGAAGGGCGGGAGTGAGTGAGTAGGAAACAAGGAAGGAGAGGGAGGGAACAGAGAGAGAGAGAGAGAGAGAGAGAGAGAGAGAGAGAGAGAGAGAGAGAGAGAGAGAGAGAGAGAGGAAAGTGGAAATAGAGTAGAAGAAAAGAAGGAAGAAGGGGTAACAGAAGAGTGTTGTGTAGTAACATTACACACACGCTCCAGATGAGAGCCAAGGATACAGTCACTGGAGTTACCCACCGCCAGTCCTCGCCCACCCTATTTTTAACAGCGCCGTAAATCGAGCCTATCGTTGAGGATCTGACATTTTTGCAGCGAATTATGTGTCGGTGAGGGAAGTAAAAACCAACTGAAACGCAATGCAGAGTTTTACGTGCAAATAATACAACCGTGTATACGTGTTGGGCTTGCGTTGCGCAGTGTAGGCTGCGCAGTGTGCGCTTCGCAGTGTGTGCGCAGTGAAGGCTGCGCACTAGCTGCCAAAGGTTGGATTGTGAAGAAAATACTCGCTGTTGCGCAATCTTTGGGTATATTTTACGTTGTAGGAATAAAATCTTGTTCTGAAACGTTTTTTCTCTATTTCACTGTTGTCGGTGGTAACGTCAGCTGGATTCAACTTACTTAAATTATTAGGTTTGACGTCTATCGACTGCACGAGGGTCACCAAGGCTACTTTTAACGTGTACACAAGTCAAAAATACTTTCTTTCTTAAGAAAATATATATACACTAAGAGATACATACTATCTGTTGAATATACACAGATACACACGCCTTACGATGCATATACATTGACATCCTAAATCGGAGAGGGTCACACAGGGCTGCATGTAAGTATATATGAAGAGAGATATATGCATAAAGATACATAAATATTACCCCGTGTTTGCTATGAAGGGTCGTGGGTCTTCAGGGGGAAATATTTTACTAAGAGGCAGGGTAATAATGAGTTAATAATTTTAAGTAAATTAATTTTATATATGGTAAACTTGTTAGTGATGCTCGAACTGTGTGTGTGTGTGTGTGTGTGTGTGTGTGTGTGTGTGTGTGTGTGTTCACCTAGTTGTACTAACCTAGTTGTGGTTGCAGGGATCGAGTCACAGCTCCTGGCCCCGCCAAATGAAATCAGAATAAATGTCGACCATTGCTTGTAGATTTGTTCATTTGTCCAGGTAGACCCCAGGTAGACCCTCCAGGTAGACCCACCGGGTAGACCCTCCAGGTAGACCCTCACCTAGACCCCTGGAAGGGGTACTGTACCTGTACATAAGTGACGCATAATTTTTTTCATTCCTCCATAATTATCGTTTATAACTTAAGAATGCCTCAAGGGATTGGCTTCAAATTTTCAACTGTCTGCCACGACTGAGAAGTGCAGATGCTCTTTTGTCCATTTTATAAACCCATTCCTATTATTTTTCTACGCCATAACTTGAGAACGCATCTCCTGATCGGCTTCAAACTTTTAACACCAGTTTATTATGCTTAGAAGATACGTGTGTAAATGCCGATTTACCTTAGATAACCCTAGTGAGTTTCTGTATCAATGATTACAATATTGGTAGACGACAATGATAGACAGTAATTGAGACAATAATGGTAGACAGTAATGGTAGCAATACCACAAGATGAGGAAGTAGACATCTGAGTATCTTCTAACCAGCGGCTTCACCAATTCAATTTAGAGATAATATACGAAAACACTAGAAGATGAGGTAATTAGTCCCTTAGTCTTGCAGAACTAAGGTACTGAACACCGGTTACCAAGCTGAGGGACTTAGTACCTTATTTCCCACTGACTTGTAAACAGTTCTTCAAGGCTGTGAGGGACTGATCGCCTCTTCGTCTACTGCCTTCGTATATCAGTCTCTGTATTCAACTGAAAATGCCACTGGCCGGCGATAAATCTTCAAGATACCCAGGTGCTGTATGTGTCTCTAATTCCTCATGGTATGAATGAGCTCGTCTCAGAGACAGTGAGAAAGATGTTTAGAGTAATTGGTAATGTTATGGTTGTTTCTTAAGCGCAGTTTTTTTTTTCATGGGCAAAGTGAGTGCCAGGAAAGTTTTTTTTTGTTCTCGGATAATCTGGGCGCTGCAGCGGATTAGTTCGTGGATAATTTGAGAGTTGGGCAGGGTTGGTCTGTGCTCGGGTAATTTGAGCGGTGGGCGGGATTCCTCCAGATGAGCCTGATTACCATGCATTCAGAAGTACGTCCATGTTGGTGACCCTGGCGAAGTTGCGTCCATGTTGGTGACCCTGGCGAAGGTGCTCGGTCCATGATGGTTGTAACAGTGGTGGTTGGTAGCAAAGAGCAGCGTCACACTTGTACATCTCCGACCGTCACTTACTAAATCACTGGTTTTATTGTTCAGTGAACCCTCCTCGATTCATCGCAAGCAATCTTCATAATGGAATTGAAGCCTTTAATAACGTCAAAATATTACAACCCTGGAGGAAAGTAATTATTAGTGAGAGAGGTTTAAAAGTTAGAGATATATTAGGATCTCATGCAGCGCACTAGTATTGCCTAACAGCACCGACTGAAGGGATTTACTGGCCCAGACTGTGGGGATATAATAGCATTGACTGAAGGATTAAAATCGCCGACTGGGTGACTGGGGAATGTTTAATGGTACTGGGAGATTTATTGTTCTCACTGAAGGATTTAATGTCACCGACTGGGTGACTGGGGGATGTTTAATGACACAGAGGGATTTACTGTTCTCACTGAAATATTTAATATCACTAACTGGGAGTTTTAATCATCATTTACAGTATATTATTTATTTCCATTTTTGTGTTAGTTCCCCTTGTTTATAATTTACCTAATTATTTTTTTCCGACTGAAGGGGAACAAGACGGGTTTTGGGATGGATGGTAATTTGCAGTTCAATGGCTGACCTTAAAACACGCTCGTGGGTAGTGGATCCAATATTTATGTCGAAGCAAACACGTGAGCAATGATTAAATAAGAGAAAGAAGACATTTCTTGCATATATTGTTTTGGAAATGGCATAAGACAAGGGTAGATACGGGAGCAATGTAATGATGGGGTTACATATGCATGGAATTATTGGTTAGCTGTTGAAAGGACTGAAGATTTTATCATGGGTGTAAAGCTCAGGCAGGCATTAGAAAAAAAGGGGTGTGATATGAAAGTTCTGTACAGATGAGGTTGTATCAGTGTGAATATTGTGAAATTAGCGACTTTATAAATTCATGAATTTGATGTGCAGCGGGAGACGTGGCATTTGCTGTTTAGTATTTGTTGTATTAGTTGGTGTAGAAGTTTGGGATGGTGTATAATACAAAAATTGAATTGGGTGATTTTTAATAAGAATATACCTAGGCAATGAAAAATGGGACTCCAGATTGAAAGGAAGAACTTAAGAAGTGACTATATTACTCTGTTTGGGGTTGGATGTGATGGGAGATGGATGTATAAAGGATAAGTTGAGTCATAAAGTGAGTGAGGGATAGAACGTAGCAGGAGTATTGAAGGACATGTGGAAAGAACGAAGGATACCACTGAATGTAAAGTGAGGACTGTATCAGAGTTTAGGAGTCCCAGTGTGAGGCTCGAGTGTGAGGCTCGAGTGTGAGGCTCGAGTGTGAGGCTCGAGTGTGAGGCTCGAGGCAGTGATGCCATGTCTGACATTAATATTTTGTGTACTATGCAGGGAATAGGTAGGGAAGAAATTAGAAGCCTGTGTGGTGGTATGAGAGGAAAAACTCGGTGGAGCGGAAGAGGAGTTTTCGAAATGCGGAAAAGTTGTCGCAAGATCAGTTAATCACGATGGTATACAAGTGAGGACGTTAGTGGAAAGGCTGGAAGGAGGTTTCGAGTGGTAGACCTTCGCACAGAGCTGGAATGTATGAGCATGTCAAATCGTAGTCATAGACAGCAAATGAGCTTTGGAGGTGGGAAGTATTTTCACAATATTGTAAAAGTAAAAAAAAAAAAAATGGAAGAAATGGAATAATAAGGAATCGAACTTATGGACTGGTGTTGCTAGACGCAATACGCTCTACCAGGCGGACCCTCGTACCTTCACAGCAACTCTGTGGGAAGCCCCAACTGTTGCTCAACCCACTTGTATAGAGTTCCCAGTGTTGCCTTAAAGCTTGGGATGCGATGAAATAACAGCATCATGTAGTCTAACAGCGGGTTGAATTACCTAAAATGATTCCATGGGTTATGACATTTGTTTGGTGTTTACCAGACTTCCTTAGATATTTTACCACCTGGTGTTGTGTCCTCCTACTTCTCGTCTCCTACTACCAGACTATCTGGTGCCATTACCCATTCTTGTTTGCTATGTCCCTCCTGCGTGGTAATAGCAACTGTGCTTTCTCTTCCCTCTTACTCCCTTTCCCCCAACCCTTTACCTGCCTTAACTTTAGGTCTGTCTCGGTAATCAGAATACTCTTGTTAATTTTACCTTCTCACCACATCCCGTTATCCACCTCTCCCTTTCACACTCTCGTCTAACCCCGCCCTCTCTCACCTTTTCTTCATCCACATCTCCTTCTACTCTCATTCCCCTCCCCTCTGCCCTCTCCCCTACCTTTATCCTCTCTCTCCACCTCCAACGACACGAAGGTGGAGATACAAAGATTTCAAGTTGCCAGGATGACCTAAAAGGCAACGCCATTAGGCTTTTAGAGTAAAATGCAAGAATTTTCTATTCTTTACTCCTAAAGTTCACTTAAAAAAAATTTCCGGTGCACTTAATTTTCGCTCTTGTGAAGTGTTTAAAAGTATTATGATACTAATTGCATTAAGGCTTCAAGGCGAGAGGCTTATGAAGACATAATTCTCCGTAAAATATCAGTGAAAGCCCCTGCAGGGGACTGAGCTGCACCTCTCCCACCCTGATGGAGAGAGACGTGGGAGGGGGACCTACATGTGTATCTGTAGTCTCGTAAAAAAAAAAATGCTAAGCTGAATGACCCATCTGGGTTATTCAGTGCAAGACGTGGTGTGGAGGTTTGATCCTCCGTCTGCTTAACGCCAGACAGGCACGCTTTGGCTGTTGCCTTTTGCCACTTTTGTATAGCTTATTTTTAATGTCACCAATTCGTGGTACCTTGGGTGTTTCTAGTGTGTTACCTTGGGTGTTTCTAGTGTGTTGTGCATTTGTATTACTTTTGAAAAAAGAGAGCAAAGTAATCTACCAGGGCAAAGAATGATTCTCCAGATCTCGAAACTTTCAGCCATCCTTCCTACAGCTGGCGGTCACAGCGCGTCTGGTAGTCTCATGTTCGAGCCCCGGTTTTATCACCTGTTACTGGGTTATCGCCGCTGGATTCTTGCCCATGCTTTGGCGGGCTCTTATCTGCGAGTGTTGTGACGGGTAGCAGTGCTCTGTTCTCTATGTGTTGTGACGGGTAGCAGTGCTATGTTCTCTGTGTGTTGTGACGGGTAGCAGCGTTCTGTTCCCTGTGTTGTGACGGGTAGCAGCGTTCTGTTCTGTGTGTTGTGACGGGTAGCAGCGTTCTGTTCTCTGTGTGTTGTGACGGGTAGCAGCGCTCTGTTCTCTGTGTGTTGTGACGGGTAGCAGCGTTCTGTTCTGTGTTGTGACGGGTAGCAGCGTTCTGTTCTCTATGTGTTGTGACGGGTAGCAGTGCTATGTTCTCTGTGTTGTGACGGGTAGCAGCGTTCTGTTCTGTGTTGTGACGGGTAGCAGCGTTATGTTCTCCGTGTGTTGTGACGGGTAGCAGCGCTCTGTTCTCTGTGTGTTGTGACGGGTAGCAGCGTTCTGTTCTGTGTTGTGACGGGTAGCAGCGCTCTGTTCTCTATGTGTTGTGACGGGTAGCAGTGCTATGTTCTCTGTGTTGTGACGGGTAGCAGCGTTCTGTTCTGTGTTGTGACGGGTAGCAGCGTTCTGTTCTCTGTGTGTTGTGACGGGTAGCAGCGCTCTGTTCTCTGTGTGTTGTGACGGGTAGCAGCGCTCTGTTCTCTGTGTGTTGTGACGGGTAGCAGCGCTCTGTTCTCTGTGTGTTGTGACGGGTAGCAGCGTTCTGTTCTGTGTTGTGACAGGTAGCAGCGTTCTGTTCTCTATGTGTTGTGACGGGTAGCAGCGTTCTGTTCTCTATGTGTTGTGACGGGTAGCAGTGCTATGTTCTCTGTGTTGTGACGGGTAGCAGCGTTCTGTTCTCTGTGTTGTGACGGGTAGCAGCGCTCTGCTCTCAGGGTTGTTCTGCTGGCTCTCTTATTGAAAACATCCTCGCCGTCTTTAACAAAAGTCGTTGACGTTTCCAAGAACAATCTCCTCAAAATCTTCAGCTGCAAGAATGCTGTCGAGGCACCGACCCTCGTCGAAGTCACCGATGTCGGGGGTTGATCGGATGGACTGTCCCTCGTTAAGCGGGTGTGTCTTGGACTTGTACATGAATGGTATACAACACCGACAAATTGAAAATTAGACACAATACAAATTCAAGGACATATTTGGGGGACAGTAGAATAATAAAGATACCCAGATGTTGCACATATGTCTAATTTTGACTTGGAATTGCCTAGGCTGGGCCAGTAGGCCTGCTGCAGTGCTCTTTATGTTCTCTCATTGTGGACGTGGAGGTGGCTGCTACCCTTGGATCTATTTTTGTTGATGCTCGGCTCTACATAAGAGCTGATCAATTGGAGAAGCCCACGCCAGACCGTCAAGACTTACAGCAAAATAGCAGAGGTGACTCCTGGAGTGGTGTTAATCCATGATTTTCTCTCTCTTTCTCTCTCTTACTGTGTCCTCTTCTATTGAAAATCCACGAAAGTAATTCTCCTTTTATGCTCCATCTTTGTACTGATCATCCTCTCCCCAGCCCTTCCCCTACTCTCGCTCTTTTCCATCTCCCTCTCCCACTTGTTCTATTCCCTCCTTCCACTCATTCTAGGCGATCAACTTCACCTGTTGATTAAAACTGCATCTTGAGTTTATTTCGACAGACTTATGAACACCTGAGTCTCCTCACTGTCCGACGTACGAACACCGAGATGTTCCCTCCCCGGCACTTGTGCTCCCTTGCTGGTGCTCATTTCTTGTAGCTCTGTTCCTGGTGCTCTCTCTCTGGTGTTCCCTCCCTGGTCCTCTTTCTCTAGTGCTCCCTCTTCAGTATTCCTTCCCTGGTGCTCACTTCCTGGTGCTTCCTAATTTTGCTTCTTCCTTGGTGATCCTTCTTGGAGCGAGGTCATGCAGGATTTCCTTGATAAATGACTCTCTGACAGGAGGATTAGCAAGGATTAGCTAATTGCACATCTTTCACCTTCAAAAATGACTCTACTGCTCAGTGGCATGAAGGAAGTGTGTCTGCCTGCTGCTCAGTGGCATGAAGGAAGTGTGTCTGTCTGCTGCTCAGTGGAATAAAGGTAGTGTGTCTGCCTGCTGCTCAGTGGCATGAAGGTAGTGTGTCTCCCTGCTGCTCAGTGGCATGAAGGTAGTGTGTCTGTCTGCTGCTCAGTGGCATGAATGAAGTGTGTCTGTCTGCTGCTCATTGGCATGAAGGTAGTGTGTCTGCCTGCTGCTCAGTGGCATGAAGGTATTGTGTCTGTCTGCTGCTCAGTGGCATGAAGGTAGTGTGTCTGCCTGCTGCTCAGTGGCATGAAGGTAGTGTGTCTGTCTGCTGCTCAGTGGCATGAAGGTAGTGTGTCTGTCTGCTGCTCAGTGGCATGAAGGAAGTGTGTCTGCCTGCTGCTCAGTGGCATGAAGGTAGTGTGTCTGCCTGCTGCTCAGAGGCATGAAGGTAGTGTGTCTATCTGCTGCTCAGTGGCATGAAGGTAGTGTGTCTGCCTGCTGTTCAGTGGCATGAAGGTAGTGTGTCTGTCTGCTGCTCAGTAGCATGAAGGAAGTGTGTCTGCCTGCTGCTCAGTGGCATGAAGGAAGTGTGTCTGCCTGCTGCTCAGTGGCATGAAGGTAGTGTGTCTGTCTGCTGCTCAGTGGCATGAAGGAAGTGTGTCTGTCTGCTGCTCAGTGGCATGAAGAAAGTGTGTCTGCCTGCTGCTCAGTGGCATGAAGGTAGTGTGTCTGTCTGCTGCTCAGTGGCATGAATGAAGTGTGTCTGTCTGCTGCTCAGTGGCATGAAGGAAGTGTGTCTGTCTGCTGCTCAGTGGCATGAAGGAAGTGTGTCTGCCTGCTGCTCAGTGGCATGAAGGAAGTGTGTCTGTCTGATGCTCAGTGTCATGAAGGAAGTGTGTCTGTCTGCTGCTCAGTGGCATGAAGGTAGTGGGTCTGCCTGCTGCTCAGTGGCATGAAGGTAGTGTGTCTGCCTGCTGCTCAGTGGCATGAAGGAAGTGTGTCTGCCTGCTGCTCAGTGGCATGAAGGTAGTGTGTCTGCCTGCTGCTCAGTGGCATGAAGGTAGTGTGTCTGCCTGCTGCTCAGTGGCATGAAGGTAGTGTGTCTGTCTGCTGCTCAGTGGCATGAAGGAAGAGTGTCTGTCTGCTGCTCAGTGGCATGAAGGTAGTGTGTCTGACTGATGCTCAGTGGCATGAAGGAAGTGTGTCTGTCTGCTGCTCAGTGGCATGAAGGAAGTGTGTCTGTCTGCTGCTCAGTGGCATGAAGGTAGTGTGTCTGCCTGCTGCTCAGTGGCATGAAGGAAGTGTGTCTGTCTGCTGCTCAGTGGCATGAAGGAAGTGTGTCTGTCTGCTGCTCAGTGGCATGAAGGAAGTGTGTCTGCCTGCTGCTCAGTGGCATGAAGTAAGTGTGTCTGTCTGCTGCTCAGTGGCATGAAGGAAGTGTGTCTGCTGCTGCTCAGTGGCATGAAGGTAGTGTGTCTGCCTGCTGCTCAGTGGCATGAAGGTAGTGTGTCTGCCTGCTGCTCAGTGGCATGAAGGTAGTGTGTCTGCCTGCTGCTCAGTGGCATGAAGGAAGTGTGTCTGTCTGCTGCTCAGTGGCATGAAGGTAGTGTGTCTGCCTGCTGCTCAGTGGCATGAAGGTAGTGTGTCTGCCTGCTGCTCAGTGGCATGAAGGTAGTGTGTCTGCCTGCTGCTCAGTGGCATGAAGGTAGTGTGTCTGTCTGCTGCTCAGTGGCATGAAGGAAGTGTGTCTGTCTGCTGCTCAGTGGCATGAAGGAAGTGTGTCTGTCTGCTGTTCAGTGGCATGAAGGTAGTGTGTCTGCCTGCTGCTCAGTGGCATGAAGGTAGTGTGTCTGTCTGCTGCTCAGTGGCATGAAGGAAGTGTGTCTGCCTGCTGCTCAGTGGCATGAAGGTAGTGTGTCTGCCTGCTGTTCAGTGGCATGAAGGTAGTGTGTCTGTCTGCTGCTCAGTGGCATGAAGGAAGTGTGTCTGCCTGCTGCTCAGTGGCATGAAGGTAGTGTGTCTGCCTGCTGCTCAGTGGCATGAAGGTAGTGTGTCTGCCTGCTGCTCAGTGGCATGAAGGTAGTGTGTCTGCCTGCTGCTCAGTGGCATGAAGGTAGTGTGTCTGTCCTGCTGCTCAGTGGCATGAAGGAAGTGTGTCGCCTGCTGCTCGTCGGCATGAAGGTAGGTGTCGCTGCTGCTCAGTGGCATGAAGGTAGTGTGTCTGTCCTGCTGCTCAGTGGCATGAAGGAAGTGTGTCTGCCTGCTGCTCAGTGGCATGAAGGTAGTGTGTCTGCCTGCTGCTCAGTGGCATGAAGGTAGTGTGTCTGCCTGCTGGTCAGTGGCATGAAGGTAGTGTGTCTGCCTGCTGCTCAGTGGCATGAAGGTAGTGTGTCTGCCTGCTGCTCAGTGGCATGAAGGTAGTGTGTCTGCTGCGCTCAGTGGCATGAAGGTAGTGTGTCTGCCTGCTGTTCAGTGGCATGAAGGTAGTGTGTCTGCTGCTGGCTCAGTGGCATGAAGGTAGTGTGTCTGCCTGCTGTCAGTGGCATGAAGGTAGTGTGTCTGTCTGCTGGCTCAGTGGCATGAAGGTAGTGTGTCTGCTGCTGCTCAGTGGCATGAAGGAAGTGTGTCTGCCTGCTGTCAGTGGCATGAAGGTAGTGTGTCTGCCTGCTGCTCAGTGGCATGAAGGTAGTGTGTCTGCCTGCTGTTCAGTGGCATGAAGGTAGTGTGTCTGTCTGCGGCTCAGTGGCATGAAGGTAGTGTGTCTGCCTGCTGCAGTGGCATGGTAGTGTGTCTGCTGGCTCAGTGGCATGAAGGAAGTGTGTCTGCCTGCTGCTCAGTGGCATGAAGGTAGTGTGTCTGCCTGCTGCTCAGTGGCATGAAGTAGTGTGTCTGCTGTTCAGTGGCATGAAGGTAGTGTGTCTGTCTGCGGCTCAGTGGCATGAAGGTAGTGTGTCTGCCTGCTGTTCAGTGGCATGAAGGTAGTGTGTCTGTCTGCGGCTCAGTGGCATGAAGGAAGTGTGTCTGCCTGCTGCTCAGTGGCATGAAGGTAGTGTGTCTGCCTGCTGCTCAGTGGCATTAAGGTAGTGTGTCTGTCTGCTGCTCAGTGGCATGAAGGAAGTGTGTCTGTCTGCTTCACGGAAAGTAAATTATTATTGTTATTAATAATTTATTATTATAATCAATTTAAGCTGTAAAACCGAAAGGGTCATACAGTGCTTCTTGGAAAAGTAATCTTAGGTGGTCAGGGCTCGATCCTCCGGTTGCAGTCTCCGTCGCTGACACGTCAGCTTACACACGCTGGGCTTCTTTCTATTTTTTTTATTATAGATCATTTCAGACGAATACAAGTGGCGATAACGTCGCTGGATCAGTGTTGATTTTTTTTTTTGGGAGGGGGAGAATAATTTATTTTGTTCATTGCAGTTATTGTCAATGACGACATTTTTGATGATGACGTTCTATGAGTAATTTCGTAATTAATGTAGACGATGATTGTGTGATATATAATTTTTTTGATGGTCATTTTCTGCACCCATCGTACGGGTGGAAGTTGCTGTTCAGTGTACAATCAATCAGTTAAAACTAAACGCTAAACCTACGAGAGCCATGCAGTGTTTACCGTACAGTAGTGAGGGACAATGTTGATGTTATCAGACCTTGAAGGGAATGTTGTGAGCACAGTTACAGTGAGAATGTTGTGAGCACAGTTACAGTGAGAATGTTGTGGGCACAGTTACAGTGAGAATGTTGTGAGCACAGTTACAGTGAGAATGTTGTGAGCACAGTTACAGTGAGAATGTTGTGAGCACAGTTACAGTGAGAATGTTGTAAGCACAGTTACAGTGAGAATGTTGTGAGCACAGTTACAGTGAGAATGTTGTGAGCACAGTTACAGTGAGAATGTTGTGAGCACAGTTACAGTGAGAATGTTGTGAGCACAGTTACAGTGAGAATGTGAAGCGACACTTTCTTCCCTCTCCTCGACACAGGGAAGTACCTAGGTGAAGCTCTTGTAACAACTTCAGAAATTCATATAGACAGGGCTGCACCTAGGTACTTCACGTGTGTTCACATACACTGTTAAATACCCAAACGCTCCACATGTGCTCACACACTCAGAACTGCATCTAAGTGTTGCACACGTGCTCACATACACTCAATAACACACATCTGAGTGCCAGATACACGAATTTAATGCAGGGTAATTGTGAAGGCAATTTGTATACTCATAAAATAATAATGAAACTATAAAAGACATGTGTATTCATATTTCTCAGTAAATTTGAATGTTAGAGGAAACATTATCTGGGAGAAACTTCAAAGTATATATTATCTGCACACGATTATAGAGGATTATATTATGTAAGAATGACCGTGTACAGACAGCTGTTGTCTGGATAGGTGCATAGGCATCTATATTACCTGGAAATGTATATACACAGGCATTGTTATGCTGAAATGAATGCCTATAAGCATACCTTAAGAGAATGTGCTAGACATCTGACCCTTTGAACAACGTGGTTAAAAAACACACACAAAAAAAAAAAAAAATTTATAGACCTTTTCGGGCTAAGTAGGATTCTCATAGGTCATTTATGTAGTAATTTACATATAAAAAACTAAGGAGAAAGCGCAAAAAAAGTGTCAGCTCAAGGAGTCGCAGAGACTTGAACCTGCGTCTCGTAGTCAAGCTGACTTCAAACTGACATATTAATATGCAAAATGAGTGCGAGCAAGTATGATATTATGAAAATGATCGCTTTATAAAATTTCCTTGGTGCTGGTGAGGGGCTCATGATTCGAGGAATTGGGCGTAGCCTTCTCCCCCTTAGATTGATCTTACAAAGCCTCAAGGCTCTTCTTATTAAATAATAATAATAATATTGAAGTGAAATTGTCTTAGGCCAGTTAATTAGGAAACATCTTAGGCTCTGAAAGACCTACTACAAAATTTGATCCAGAGGAACGTAGTAGTACTATAGATTCTGTCTGGTCGTCTCCGGGATGGTCGTCTCTGGGATGGTCATCCCGGGGATGGTCGTCCCGGGAATGGTCGTCCAGGGATGTTCGTCCCTGAACGGTCGTCTCCGGGATGGTCGTCTCTGGGATGGTCGTCCCGTGGATAGTGAGGATCGACCTAGGAATGGAGGTCAATTGTCACTATACTTTGCCTTACAGAAGCCGCCACGATAATGACAGGAAACTATTATGTACTGCTAGAGACAGCTGCATCATCCCCACCTGACCTTCATCCCCACTTGACCTTCACCCATACCTGACCTTCCTTCCCACTTGACCTTCATGCATTCCTGACCTTTGACCTGATCTTCATCCCACTTGACCTTCACACATACCTGACCTTTGATCTGATCTTCATCCCACTTGACCTTCACCCATACCTGACCTTTGACCTGATCTTCATCCCACCTGACGTTCCACAAGGATCAGTTTTAGGCCCTCTATTGTTCATAATTTACATTAATGACCTTGATGAATGAATTACAAGTGACATGAGCAAATTTGCTGATGATACAAAAATAGGCCGTATGATTGATTCTGAGGAGGATACCAGTGAACTCCAGGAGGATTTCGACAAATTAATGTCTTTGTCTGAAAAATGGCAGATGAAGTCCAATGTGGACAAGTGTAAAGTACTAGTCCTTGGTAATGGAAATAACCCTCGGAGTTATAAACTAGGTGAAGTAGAGCTTGATTATACAGAATGTGAAAAAGACTTGGGATAAAATTAGACACATATGCAACACTTGGGTATCTTTATTGAGGAAACGTTTCGCCACACAGTGGCTTCATCAGTCCATACAAAGGAGAATCGTGAAGAACAGGAGGAGTTTGAGGTAATCAGTCCCTCAGCCTTAAGTCGATGTAGTCAGTCCATCAATCTTGAAAAGAATACAGCATATGTGCGAAGAAGTGGCTTATATACCGTAGGTAGGAGAGGTGTAGCAGTCGTAGGTGGTGTCACATTTGACCAATGTGGAAGTAGGTCGTACCGAAGGGTTAGGCAAGTGAAGAATTCCTTGTATTAAGATCCTATGAATTTACGGGAGTAAATTCTTGGACATGCCTTGTATGGGTCAGTAGGCCTTCTGCAGTGTTCCTCCATTCTTATGTTCTTAACCTGTTTCAGTGTGTTTCAGCGGTCAGTTGAGTGGTGGGTCTTGCCATTTTAGTTTGTAGGGAACTGTCATAATATCCATGATATAGTGAGAAAATTTATTCGATTTTGTTATCCGTGAATCTGTAAAGAAAATCTGATGGATAGAGTGTGGAATTCTATAAGGAATCAGTTAGAAAGTTCCTCTGAATTGATAAAAACCATTGTTTAACAAGAATAAGGAACTAATATCACATGGCCACTTCAGAAATGAGAGGTTCTAAACACGCTTAGAGTAAGTCACGCAAGCAGTGCAAAGGCCGGGCTCAAGAGCTGGAATTTAACTTAGAAGACTCACGTAGGTAAGAAAACATAAATGTTATGAAAGAAACTCATTTTGATACATTGACAAAATTCAATGTGGTCTTCAGATATATGATTGATCATATACTAAAAAATATATATATATTGAAATATATATATATTGAAAAAAATAGGGAGGTGTCTGCACCGAGAAAAATGAGTTGAGTAAAACGGGAAAAAGTTCAAAGATATTCTGGAGATTTTCTCCGGCAATTAAGGAAAATGAGTTACGAAGAAATACTGAAAAATAATGAAAACGCAGTAATTGGTTGATATGACGATGAGAGTAATGATAGACACTTGAAAAGTCAAAGAAGTCAGTGAAACAAAGAATATTAACACCTTCAGCAAAGTTAACAAGTGAACACAATTGTAAGCTGAGGAAAATAAACGATTTGAAAATCATACTAGGAAAGCAAAATTCATCATTAATAATGTTAGAGCGCTAGAGTGGCTCCTCGAGGAGCTGTGTAGTGAGCGCTGTGACCACTGCAAGTCTTGGAAGATATAGGTGGAGCACCACCACCATACCTCTGCTCCAGTAACTATATGTTAGGTTTTACTGATGGTTAATTTAACCCCTACACACACACACACACACACACACACACACACACACAGGGATGTTAGGAAGCATTTCTTCAGCCATAGTGTAGTCAGGAAGTGGAATAGTCTAGCAAACGATGTAGTGGAGTCAGGAACCATACATAGCTTTAAGACGAGGTATGATAAAGCTCATGGAGCAGGGAGAGAAGAGACCCAGTAGCGGACAGTGAAGAGGCGGGGCCAGGAGCTGAGTCTCGACCCCTGCAACCACAATTAGATTAGTACATACACAACAGTCAAGGACAACAGTCAAGGACCAGGTAATCAGGCTGAGGAAGGAAGGAGGGAAGGTCACAAGAAATTACCGTGAAGTATTTGAGGAGCTCAACATGAGATTCAAAGAAGTGTTCACAGAGGAGACAGAAGGGACTCCAGAAAGACGGAGAGGTGGGGTACACCATCAAGTGTTGGACACAATACATACAACCGAGGAAGAAGTGAAGGGGCTGCTAAGCGAGCTAGATAACTCAAACGCGATGGGGCCGGATAACATCTCTCCATGGGTCCTGAGAGAGGGAGCAGAAGCGCTATGTGTACCACTAACAACAATCTTCAACACATCTATCGAAACAGGGAGACTACATGAGGTATGGAAGACAGCAAATCTAGTCCCAATTTTTAAAAAAAGGAGACAGACATGAAGCACTAAACTACAGACCAGTGTCACTGACATGTACAGTATGCAAGGTCATGGTCTTTTTCTTTTTAAGTGTCTATCATTACTCTCATCGTCATATCAACCAGGAGAAGAGTGGTGGAACACCTTGAAAGGAATGAGCTTATCAACGACAGCCAGCACGGTTTCAGGGAAGGGAAATCCTGTGTCACAAACCTACTGAAGTTCTATAACAGGGTGACGGCAGTAAGACAAGAGAGAGCGGGGTGGGTAGATTGCATTTTCTTGGACTGTAAGAAGGCGTTTGACACTGTTCCACACAAGATATTAGTGCGGAAGCTGGAGGACCAGGCAGGGATAACAGGGAAGGCACTGCAGTGGATCAGGGAATACCTGTCAGGAAGACAGCAGCGAGTTATGGTACGTAGCGAGGTGTCAGAGTGGGCGCCTGTATCAAGCGGGGTGCCACAGGGGTCAGTCCTAGGACCGGTGTTATTTCTGGTATTTGTAGACGACATGACGGAATGAATAAACTCCGAAGTCCCTGTTTGCAGATGATGTGAAGTTGATGAGAAGAATTCAATCAGACGAGGACCAGGCAGACCTACAAGGAGATCTGTACAGGCTGCAGGCCTGGTCCAGCAACTGGCTCCTGGAGTTCAACCCCACCAAATGCAAAGTCATGAAGATTGGGGAAGGACAAAGAAGACCACAGACGGAGTACAGTCTAGGGGGCCAGAGACTACAAACCTCACTCAAGGAAAAAGATCTTGGGGTGAGTATAACACCGAACACCGGGCACATCTCCTGGGGCGCACATCAACCAAATAACTGCTGCAGCATACGGGCGCCTAGCAAACCTAAGAACAGCATTCGACATCTTAATAATAAATCATTCAGGACCCTGTACACTGTGTATGTTAGACCCATATTGGAGTATGCAGCACCAGTTTGGAACCCACAGCTAGCCAAGCATGTAAGGAAATTAGAGAAAGCGCAAAGGTTTGCAACAAGACTAGTCCCGGAGCTAAGAGGTATGTCCTACGAGGAGAGGTTAAGGGAAATCGACCTGACGACACTGGAAGACAGTAGATAGGGGGGATATGATAACGACAAATAAAACTTGAGAGGAATCGACAAGGTGGACAGAGACAGGATGTTCCAGATATGAGACTCAGCAACAAGGGGTCACAGTTGGAAGTTGAAGACTCAGATGAACCACAGGGATGTTAGGAAGTATTTCTTCAGTCACAGAGTTGTCAGGAAGTGGAACAGTCTGGGAAGTGATGTAGTGGAGGCAGGATCTATACATAGCTTTAAGGAGAGGTATGATTAAGCTCACGGAGCGGGTAGAGTGACCGAGTAGCGGCCAGTGAAGAGGTGGGGTCAGGAGCTGAGACTCGACCCCTGCAACCACAATTAGGTGAGTACACACACACGCAAATAGGTGAGTACACACACACACATACATACACACAACCACGATGGTGGTACATTGGTGGTAAAGACGGTGAAAGTCACTCACTGAGGATAAGCTCAATGATGGAGATGGGGCCACTGTTCGCAGGAAGGGAAGGGGTGGTGAGGGCGGCGGTTGGGGTGGTCAGGGTTCCTGGTGGTGGTAAGAGCGTTGGTGGTAGTGGTGGTGAGGGTTGTGGCGGAGGGTGGTGGTGTGGGCGGTGGGCGGTGGTGGTTAGTGACTGGGTGGTGGAGGTGGGGGTTGTGGCGACCAGCGGTGGGGGGAAGCGAGGGTGAGATGGGGGACCAGTGGAAGCTGAGGGATGAGGGAAGAGGAGGGGAGTCAGTGGTGGTTGGGACGTTGGAGGTGACGGTGTGGAGGCACAGAGAGGCACTTGCTGCTGCCTCGTGTTAGTTGTGTTGCTGCTGCTGCCCGCTGATCTTAACACTACTCTTCCCCCCGGCCATGTCCCCCTTCCCTACTACAGTTCTCTTCCGCCTATTTATGAGTCGTTTATCTGACTAGTCCACCGAGTTGACTCTTCAAATTATCTTTTACTACGTGAGAAAAGGAAATTAAGTGAAGGCTGACAGGACGATGTTGAGAAACTTAAATTAAAAGGCCCTCACATCCGCCACTGATAAACTGTCACACAAAAACATACACTCACACACACACACACACACACACAAACACACACACACACACACACACACACATCCTGTTTTCTTCATGAAAAAGTTCAAATTGGATATATTCCTCGAGAACATTACTTATAAACTGCTCAATCGGAGACAGCAGATGAGCTGAAGCAGTGACGCCATCTTGAACGTGTAAAGACTCTGGAGGTAAAGAGGAGCCTCGTCTTGGGTTCCATGATGAGGAGACTTCACTACACCTCCGGCAGGAAGCTCCTCACTCCAGCCTCGGTGTAGAGAGAATGTGAAGCCTGGTAAGAATAAACACTGTAAATGTCTTCAATTTAACTATTTTCTTGCTATTGAGAATCCGCTTAAATGATTCAGTATAATTCGACATTTCATTGCATTATCTGTGTGTTCCCATGAAACTAGTTAACAAGTACATTACTGTATAAGTACAGTGGTACCTCGACTTACGATGGTCCCCAAACTCACCACTAAATGCACAATTAGTATGACGGCATTTTCAACATGTATCAATAATTTTTTTTTTTACTTCAGTCTGAACGTATCATTTAAAGGCACTGAAGACCATTGCACATAATAACGTGTGAAGTGTATTTCTAGTAGTTTCATCTTTAAAAGCAGAAATCTTGATGCAACAACTTAGTATCGAGAATATAAAGGAAGCAACCTCGTGTTATTTACCAGGGCACGGGTGGCCGGAGCCTTCACTAGCAACCTCGTGTTATTTACCAGGGCACGGGTGGCCGGAGCCTTCACTAGCAACCTCGTGTTATTTACCAGGGCACGGGTGGCCGGAGCCTTCACTAGCAACCTCGTGTTATTTACCAGGGCACGGGCGGGCGGAGCCTTCACTAGCATCCTCGTGTTATTTACCAGGGCACGGGTGGCCGGAGCCTTCACTAGCAACCTCGTGTTATTTACCAGGGCACGGGTGACCGGAGCCTTCACTAGCAACCTCGTGTTATTTACCAGGGCACGGGTGACCGGAGCCTTCACTAGCAACCTCGTGTTATTTACCAGGGCACGGGTGGCCGGAGCCTTCACTAGCAACCTCGTGTTATTTACCAGGGCACGGGCGGGCGGAGCCTTCACTAGCAACCTCGTGTTATTTACCAGGGCACAGGTGGCCGGAGCCTTCACTAGCAACCTCGTGTTATTTACCAGGGCACGGACGGGCGGAGCCTTCACTAGCAACCTCGTGTTATTTACCAGGGCACGGGCGACCGGAGCCTTCACTAGCAACCTCGTGTTATTTACCAGGGCACAGGTAGCCGGAGCCTTCACTAGCAACCTCGTGTTATTTACCAGGGCACGGACGGGCGGAGCCTTCACTAGCAACCTCGTGTTATTTACCAGGGCACAGGTGGCCGGAGCCTTCACTAGCAACCTCGTGTTATTTACCAGGGCACGGACGGGCGGAGCCTTCACTAGCAACCTCGTGTTATTTATCAGGGCACAGGTGGCCGGAGCCTTCACTAGCAACCTCGTGTTATTTACCAGGGCACGAACGGGCGGAGCCTTCACTAGCAACCTCGTGTTATTTACCAGGGCACAGGTGGCCGGAGCCTTCACTAGCAACCTCGTGTTATTTACCAGGGCACAGGTGGCCGGAGCCTTCACTAGCAACCTCGTGTTATTTACCAGGGCACAGGTGGCCGGAGCCTTCACTAACAACCTCGTGTTATTTACCAGGGCACAGGTGGCCGGAGCCTTCACTAGCAACCTCGTGTTATTTACCAGGGCACGGACGGGCGGAGCCTTCACTAGCATCCTCGTGTTATTTACCAGGGCACGGACGGGCGGAGCCTTCACTAGCAACCTCGTGTTATTTACCAGGGCACAGGTGGCCGGAGCCTTCACTAGCAACCTCGTGTTATTTACCAGGGCACGGACGGGCGGAGCCTTCACTAGCAACCTCGTGTTATTTACCAGGGCACAGGTGGCCGGAGCCTTCACTAGCAACCTCGTGTTATTTACCAGGGCACAGGTGGCCGGAGCCTTCACTAGCAACCTCGTGTTATTTACCAGGGCACGGACGGGCGGAGCCTTCACTAGCATCCTCGTGTTATTTACCAGGGCACGGACGGGCGGAGCCTTCACTAGCAACCTCGTGTTATTTACCAGGGCACAGGTGGCCGGAGCCTTCACTAGCAACCTCGTGTTATTTACCAGGGCACGGACGGGCGGAGCCTTCACTAGCAACCTCGTGTTATTTACCAGGGCACGGACGGGCGGAGCCTTCACTAGCAACCTCGTGTTATTTACCAGGGCACAGGTGGCCGGAGCCTTCACTAGCAACCTCGTGTTATTTACCAGGGCACGGACGGGCGGAACCTTCACTAGCAACCTCGTGTTATTTACCAGGGCACGGGGGTGACCGGAGCCTTCACTAGCACAACAAGTCTCGGTAGCAACGCACGATATTTTTTCTCTGAAAATTCTTCTGACTTTTCCATTAGTTGTATACCAATTGTTTTTCCTCCTCATTTCATTAAGAAGTTACTAAACAATAAAAAGAATACGAGTATCTGTCGAACAGTATCTGTCGAATTAATTAAATTTTACTAATAGTAAAAGTATTGTACTATGTGGGAAATTTACGCTTTTAATAAATCATGTACATCAGATGAGAAACGAACATCTGAAGAAAATATGACGTATACTAATATCTCCCGAACGCACATAAGAACATAAGAATGGAGGAACACTGCAGAAGGCCTACTGATCCATATCTACAGGAAGAGGGTAAAAAAAAAAGGACTGGTGCAATACCAAGACGCATTTCTGTTTCTGAAGAGAGTGCTGGAGAAGCAATCTTCGCTTGAATTCATGACTGTGAGTGAGAGATCGAATCACCACATGAGCCAACTCCCTAAGCTTAGGGAGAAGGTCTCCCAGTAGCCTCCCAGGGATGCTGAGATGCATCCTGAAGACTAATGCTTTTTTCACAAGAATTAAATGATATTGAGGCCAGATGTAGTTTATGTGCAGGGATTTATATGGAGGTGTAGTTATGCCGTGGTTGTAGTTAGACTGTGGGCATAGTTATGGTGCGACCATACTTATGCTGTGGGTGTTGCTGGGCTATAAGCTTTGTTAGGCTGTAAGCGTGTTTAGACGCTGTGCTTGAGAAGTCTTTGTGCGTGATTGGGTTATGGGACGGCTTTGTCTAGGGCGATAGACTAGCCATGCGCGGAGGTTGACTGAGTAGGCTGGTAACGAAATAGCTTGGCTATAGGTAAGATGTGGCTAAAGGTGTGATCATAGACCCATTATGGCTGAAGCGTGGTGGATACAGACGTTGTGTGGCTACAGACGCGGTGTGGCTACAGATGTGGTGTGGCTACAGGTGTGGTGTGGCTACAGGTGTGGTGAGGCTACAGGCGTGATGTGGTTACAGGAGTGGAGCGGCTATGGTATAGCTTGACTGCGAGGAAAGTTGAGCTGAGTGATGTTAGGCTCTGGAAGTGCTTCATCTATTAGCGTAATTTAACTAAATATGAACGAGTTTAGATTAAGAGAATTACCTGTTTACCTTCTTAAGGTCTCAAGGATCAGAGCAGACCTGTTAGGCTTGTCAGAGAACCCAGAACCCAGCGTAGGCATCACTGGCCGGCTGATCAGGAAGTGCATGGAGAAATTTGTGGGATGTAGCCTTCACTCCTTTATGTTTGATTTGCATGTCAGTGTACTTGTTGCACCCGTTTTTAGTAGGGTCTCCTGACCTCTTAACCATGACGACCGTTCTCGTAAGGAAAAATTTCAGTGTATAGATTTGGACCCAGTCTCTTCAGAAATTCTAGGTGTAAATTATGATGCGATCTTCGCATTTGTCTTCCAGAGGGAAACACTATCAAGCGACTTCCAGCATTCCCAATAACTTTAGTGTTGGGGAATTATTTCGGTTAGCTAAAGATTCCTTGTACATTATCCCGGTATAGCATTTCAGATGCTGTAAAAATGATGGTTAGTGCAAAAAAAAAAACTTTAGATTCTAGAGAGAATATGAGCATTAGAGATAAATTTCAAATGCTTGTCTTCTCTTATACTGAATAATTTTGTATTTTTGCTTTCATGTACCGCGCTGTTATGGTAGGGACATTTTTTAAACTGATGATGAGATGACGTCGTCCTCTGCTTCATTACATTCTCTTATCGCTCGAGTGAGTCGCTGGATTGTGTATTGTATTCTGACAGTGTCCTTTATCTTACTATTTTCTCCATAGCGGCGGACTATCGAACGATTTGTCCTCGTTGATCATCATGGTGTCATCTTTGGCTCACTGGAAGACCTGGTATACATAGACAGAGAAGCTTGCTGTATCCCACAGTAAGGTTTCAGGGCTGGTAATCACAACCCACAAGTTCAATTCTCGATCACATAATTAGGAATTTTTACATTCGTTCATCACATCTTATCAACATACACACACACACACCAATACCAATATTACAAAGTGCATATATATACAGATAACGGAAGATTGGATATCAGATTGGAGGGAGAGAGTATGGAGGAGGTGAATGTGTTCAGATATTTGGGAGTGGACGTGTCAGCAGATGGGTCTATGAAGGATGAGGTGAATCATAGAATTAACGAGGGAAAAAAGGTGAGTGGTGCACTGAGGAGCTTGTGGAGACAAAGAACTTTATCCATGAAAGCAAAGAGGGGAATGTATGAGAGTATAGTTATACCAACACTCTTGTATGGGTGTGAGACATGGGTGGTGAATGTTGCAACAAGGAGAAGGCTGGAGGCAGTGGAGATGTCATGTCTTAGGGCAATGTGTGGTGTGAATATAATGCAGAGAATCCGTAGTTTGGAGATTAGGAGGAGGTGTGGGATTACCAAAACTATTATCCAGAGAGTTGAGGAGGGGTTGTTGAGATGGTTTGGACATATAGAGAGGATGGAACAAAATAGAATGACTTCGAGAGTTTATAAATCTGTAGTGGAAGGAAGGCGGGGTAGGGGTCGGCCTAGAAAAGGTTGGAGGTTTTGTGTGCGAGGGGCTTGGACTTCCAGTAACCGTGCGTGAGCGTGTTAGATAGGCGCGAATGGAGACAAATGGTTTTTAGGACTTGACATGCTGATGGAGTGTAGGCAAGGTAACATTTATGAAGGGTTTCAGGGAACGAACTTGATTCCTGGAGATGGGAAGTACAGTGCCGGCACTCTGAAGGAGGGGTGTTAATGTTGCAGTTTTGTAGCTGTAGTGTAAGCACGCCTCTGGCAAGACAGTGATGGAGTGAATGATGATGAAAGCTTTTCTTTGTCGGGCCACCCTGCCTTGGTGGGAAACGGCCTGTGTTAAATATATATATATATATATATATATATATATATATATATATATATATATATATATATATATATATATATATATATATATATATATATACGTACATAAATACATGCATACGTATACATACATGCATGCTGGTTTGGCTTGTGAAGCGAGGATTTAAGGAATAATGAAAATGGATAGCAAACACCGTAGAGTTTTGTTATAACAGGTCATGTTAATTTACCGCGTGATACAATCGATGTGTTTTGAGGATATAAGATTTAATAATCCTATGGAAGAGAGAGAGAGAGAGAGAGAGAGAGAGAGAGAGAGAGAGAGAGAGAGAGAGAGAGAGAGAGAGAGAGAGAGAGAGACAGACAGACAGACAGACAGACAGACAGACAGACAGAGATAAATCACATACGAGTATATTTGTCTTATCTCTTAGTGACCACCTGTTTGTAGACATAGGAGCGGCCCTTCGCTCGTGTCGTCTCGTCTTCAGTACTTGTTGCACCCGTTTTTAGTAGGGTCTCCTGACCTGTTAACCATGACGACCGTTCTCGTAAGGAGAAATTTTAGTGTGTAAATTTGGACCCAGTCTCTTCAGAAATTCTAGGTGTAAATTATGATACGTTCTTCGTAAATGTAACCTATATCCAAAGCATTGACCTTCATGGCACTCCTCCCTCATGGCACTGACATTCATGGCAATCTTCCTTTCAGGCACTGGACTTTATGGCACTCATCCCTCAAGGCACTAGCCTTCACAGCATTTCACCCTCAAGGCACTGACCTTCATGGCACTCCTCCCTCAAGAAACTGGTCTTCATGGCACTCCTACCTCAAGGCACTGACATTCATGGCACTCATAACGACTCCTTAAACCTATAACAGCCCCCAACCCATTATGCAGTCCAAATAAAACGAAATTCACAATACACTCACTGAACTCAATCAACAGAATCCCCGAACTACAATGCACTCAACAAACAGAATCCCCGAACTACAATGCACTCAACAAACAGAATCTCCGAACTGCAATGCACTCAACCAACAGAATCACCGAACTACAATGCACTCAACCAACAGAATCCCTGAACTACAATGCACTCAACAAACAGAATCCCCGAACTGCAATGCACTCAACCAACAGAATCCCCGAACTACAATGCACTCAACAAACAGAATCCCCGAACTACAATGCACTCAACCAACAGAATCCCCGAACTACAATGCACTCAACAAACAGTGTGCTCGACCCACAATGAACCACACTCACGATGCACTCTGCTCTCCTTTAAATACCTTCAGCCAATAATCTTAGTCCACCAGAGGTGGATATATACTCACTCTTTATGTGATATTCGATTCACACTCGCTTATACTACATGGAACATACTTTACGTTCTTTTAAAATCTTGGCTACATTCGATTTCGATCTTAAGCAATAAAAGCAGCTACACTGAATTATATAAGAGTATTATTAGTGATCCGTCTGATTTAAGAATAGGGGCAACGATTAAAAAGGTAATTGAAATCTGGGTATACAGTACCGTAGACTTTCACCACACAAGGATCCTCACCACGTTGTGAGGAGGGTGGGAGGGAGAGAGGGAGAGAGGGAGAGAGGAGAGGGAGAGAGGAGGAGAGAGGGAGAGAGGGAGAGGGAGAGAGGGAGAGAGGAGAGAGAGAGAGAGAGAGAGAGAGAGAGAGAGAGAGAGAGAGAGAGAGAGAGAGAGAGAGAGAGAGAGAGAGAGAGAGAGAGAGAGAGTGTTTGAACGTCCTCACCTATTCTTATTTATTTATTAATGGTTACAGGGGCTAGTCTCAGCTCCTGTCCACACTTAACCACATGGGATTTGTTTCACTAGTTTTGTATCCAGTATATACCTCAGTCGAGACACTCTACTTCCTGACCACCCTAAAACTAGAGCATTAATGTTTCCTGATCCTCGCATCTGAAGCTGTTTGTTAGTCTGTTGTGTCTGGTCTTAGTGTAGAATACACTTTTGTCATGTCTTCCCTGGTTCTTCCATCTGTTCTTATTAGGCTCAGTTTTTTTTAGCTTCTCGTAGGTTAACATACGCAGCTCCTTGTCTAGCCTTGTTGCAAATCTTTGGACTTTTCTCGTTTCATAATATGCTTGATTAGATGTAAGCTCCACGTAGGTGCTACATAAACTATTTTCTTCATATGCGCCTCCTGTATTATGCTCGGTATTATGTTTACCCCCAGGTACTTCTGATTGGTCGAGGTTTGCAGCTGTTGTTATTTGCAAATTTATTCTCCATCAGTATTTGTGTATCCTCTAACTTTAATCAATCCCTCTCCCTGCGATTGAATTACAGCTGCCATTTGTTGGACCACATCTTAAGTCTGTCCAAATCCTTTCGCTGCTTTTCATATCTCCAGTTTTTATTATTCTCATCATATTAACAGTTACACACAGCCAAATATAAGATTTTATAATTTTTGGTATGTTTACACATACGAAGAGCAGCACTGGTTTTAGCACTGGTCTCTATGGAAGCTCGCTTATCACCTCGGAGGTATTTTGCCATCCACTGCGGTACTTTTCATGCGAACCCAGACTGTTCTTCAACGTCATGGTTCTCTCTAGTGTTGAAGTATGAAGCGCCTTTCCACAACCCACGAACATGCGTTCCACCCATCTTACTCTTTCCTGCTTTAAGAGGCGCGTGAGTTTCCCCGTCTCCTAATATCATGTTTATTTTTTCCCTATAATCTACCTTGCCGTTAATTACTATCGCATTTGCTTTGTCTGCTTTCGTAAGGTGAAGTCCAGGATGTTCTCTTAATTCAATGATAATTGTGTTGTAGGACAATTGTCCTCAAAGATTTGTTAAGTTACACCATGAATTAAAGAAAGATCCAAGACTTCACTTTACGAAAGCAGACAAAGCAAATGTGATAGTAATTAATTACAAGGTAGATTATAAGGGAAAAATAACATATTATTAGAAGACAGGGGTACTGACGTGCCCCTTAGCAGTCTCATCTCACTGTAGAACTCCACTAAGACTAAGGAGAAGTTTTCCTCTCTAAGACCAAGTTAGTTATCTTTGGTGTATCCTATGTCCCATTGGCGCTTCTCTATTATTTTGGATATTATGCAGGCAAAATATATTTGTAGATAATTCGGCGAGTCATGTCAGTCTCATTTCTTGAACATTTATAATGCATCATCTATTTTCCAGGTTCTGACACGGGATGACAAAGCTCCTGGAGAGCGAAACGTTGCCACAATAAAATGTCACATTAGTTGCAACTGTGTCCTCTTACCTAAGTTTCTGACAGTCGCTTCGTTTCCACTGACCTGTTTGAAAATATATATATATATATATATATATATATATATATATATATATATATATATATATATATATATATATATATATATATATATATATATATATATATATATATATATATATATATATATATATACATATATATTCTTTATAAAGTGAACGTTAGCTTTACCCCCATCGTTAGGTTCTCATCGTCTCTCATATGTCGTCCAACATTCCACGAGGAGCAAATCTCTCAACTCTTTGTTCAACTCCTCGAGGACGTCATTTTAAGTTAGCTCTCTTCCCTCTTGCCTTAACCTTATTACTTAGTCCTTTATGGTCATCTTCTTTCTGATATGAATATGTAGAAATTTAAGTTCTGATTTAACCTTTCTCATTCTCAAATTGTCTCCGATTTTCTTCTGAACCTTTTGTTCTCCATCCCCTCAGCTCTGCTCGTTTCTGTGTTCTCTTTCGTCCACCTTTGTCTCTGGTTGTTCTATGCTCTGTCATTTTTTTTATTTATTGGCTCTATTCATTTTTGGTGAACTACGAATTCACTATGTTATTTCCATTTTTGCCACTTTTTTTTTTTTGCCTCCTGTCGCTTACCAAAAAGGTATTCCATCAGCGGTCCCCTAGTCACCTTACACTGAGACTAGCGGAACGCCACCTAAATTTGTCCACCTGAGCCATGGCTACTTCTGCTTACCTTGTGAATTACATTGTATGTTTGTATGTAAGTATGTGTGTGTGTGTGTGTGTATGTGTGTGTGTGTGTGTGTGTGTATGTGTGTGTGTGTGTGTGTGTGTGTGTGTGTGTGTGTGTGTGTGTGTGTGTGTGTGTGTGTGTGTGTGTGTGTGTGTGTGTGTGTGTGTGTGTGTGTGAATTTTAAATATTCTTTCGTGGGAACATGGGCCACAGAACAGGGTGTCAGCACTAAAAGTCGAAAGCGTGTCATGTGTCCGAGAGAAATTGAGAACAGAGTATGTGTCAGTTTGGACGTCAGTGTGGGGTGTTAGAAGTTTAGTTGAGAGTGTTAGATGAGGAGTGAGTCGAGAGTGGAAAGTGTTAGTGATGAAATGGGTTGAGAGCAAAAGTTGTTAGAAATGGTGTGAGATGAAAGTTGAGAGTGCTAAAAACTGAGTCTTGAGTGGTTATGTTTTCTCCAGTGGTGGTGGTGGGGAGGGTGTGTTGTTGTGGTAGTGTTGGTGGGACGGGTGTGTTGTTGTGGTAGTGGTGGTGGGACGGATGTATTGTTGTGGTTGTGTTGGTGGGACGTGTGTTGTGGTGGTGGTGGTTGTGGTGGGACGGGTGTGTTGTGGTGGTGGTGGTTGTGCTGGGACGCGTTTGTTGTGGTAGTGGTGGTTGTGGTGGGACGGGTGTGTTGTGGTGGTGGTGGTTGTGGTGGGACGTGTGTTGTGGTGGTGGTTGTGGTGGGACGTGTGTTGTGGTGGGTGGTGGTGGTGGTTGTGGTGGGACGTGTGTTGTGGTGGTTGTGGTGGGACGTGTGTTGTGGTGGTGGTGGTTATGGTGGGACGGGTGTGTTGTGGTGGTGGTGGTGGTGGTTATGGTGGGACGGGTGTGTTGTGGTGGTGGTGGGACGGTGTGTTTTTGTGGTAGTGGTGGTGGGACGGATGTGTTGTTGTGGTTGTGTTGGTGGGACGGGTGTGTTGTGGTGGTGGTGGTTGTGGTGGGACGGGTGTGTTGTGGTGGTGGTGTGTTGTGGTGGGACGGGTGTGTTGTGGTGGTGATGGTGGTGGGACGGGTTTGTTGTTGTGATTGTGGTGGGACGGGTGTGTTGTTGTGATGGGACATTTGTGTTGTTGTTGTGGCGGTGATGGTGGTGGGACGGTTTGTTATGTTTGTGGTGGGACGGGTGTGTTGTTGTGATGGGACATTTGTGTTGTTGTTGTGGTGGTGGTGGTGGTGGTGGGACGGCTGTGTTGTGGTGGTGATGGGACGGGCGTGTTATTGTGGTTGTGGGAGGACATGGATGTAGCGGGACAGTGGTGTGGGGTTGGTTGTGGGAGGGCTGGTGTATTGGTGATGCTGGGAAGGAAGTATGGTGGCAGGACCAGACACTCAGGAGCAGTCATCTGGAGCCACACTGCGCCCATCACGGCCAAAACCTGGATTTTCCCGCATTGCTAGAACACACAAAGTTAACCAGTGAGTACACTGGACCTGACCCATCACCAGCCAACTTCAATATAATCTTTACGTATATACAGGGAAGCTTTAAAAGTTTATTACGATATATTAGCTATGAAGAAGTGAAAATTTATTTGACTTCGCTGAAATGTAAATAGGTTATATGATGATCAACAACACCCTCGTGAGCCACCATTCCACCCCGAGGGCGGGTCACATTACTTCCCCCTCTCTTACCACACCGAGGGCGGGTCACATTACTTCCCACCCTCTCTTACCACACCGAGGGCGGGTCATACTTCCCTCAGGGGTCCATTACTTCCCCTCTCTTACCACCCGAGGGCGGGTCACATTACTTCCCTCCTCTCTTACCACACCGAGGGCGGGTCACATTACTTCCCCCCTCTTCCCCCGAGGCGGTCACTACTTCCCTCTACCACCCGAGGGCGGGTCACATTACTTCCCTCCCTCTCTTACCACACCGAGGGCGGGTCACATTACTTCCCACCCTCTCTTACCACACCGAGGGCGGGTCACATTACTTCCCTCCCTCTCTTACCACCCCGAGGGCGGGTCACATTACTCCCTTCCCTTCTTCCCACCCCGAGGGCGGGTCACATTACTCCCTTCCCTTTCTTCCCACCCCGAGGGCGGGTCACATTACTCCCTTCCCTTTCTTCCCACCCCGAGGGCGGGTCACATTACTCCCTTCCCTTTCTTCCCACCCAGGGCGGGTCACATTACTCCTCCCTTCTTCCCACCGAGGGCGGTCACATTACTCCCTCCCTTCTTCCACCCGAGGGCGGGTCACATTACTTCCCCTCTCTTACATCACCGAGGGCGGGTCACATTACCCTTCTCCAGGGGCTCCATCCCTCCTCTTTACCAGCACCCTATGGGCGGGTACATTGACTCCCTTCTGTGTGGCTTGGGCACCGCCGGGTGTGCTGTGATGGTCATCATGTGAGCTGGAGCCTTCGCTTGGGTGTGTGTGTGTCTTTCGACCCTGAGGGGGGTCATATTGACCTCCTTGGCTTCCTGTCACCCCGAGGGGGTCACGATGTATCTTCCTATTCTTACACAGGCAGGCACATATCCATGTCACTGATGCATATCATGACGAAATATCCTTCCTTTCCCGGGGCGCCATTACTCTTCTCTTCCCCCTGAGCGGGCACTCTCTCTTCACAGGGGCATTATCTTCTTCTTCCACCCGAGGGGCATCCTTCCTCTTCACCCAGTGGGTCATTACTCCTTCCCACCGGGGGGGTCATCTCCCTCTTCCCCCATGCGGTCCATTATCTCTTTCCCCACCAGTGATCATACCCTTCTCTCCCACCGAGTGGTCCTCTTCTTCCCACCGAGGTCACCCCCTTCCACCAGGTGCCTCGCCTTTATCAAAGTTGTGCTGACGATTATCGACTGCCGATAATGATGCAACTCTGATAATCCTCTGATGTGATGGTCATGTGCGGGCCCGCGTGGTGTGTGTGTGTGTTTGACTGAACTATAGAGACGCACGCGGCGTTACAAGTCACGATGCTATAAATCAATTCCTACAACACACAAAAAAGGAACCATGCACTATGATGCAATAATAAAATTACGAAAATATTCAGACACGAGAATATTTAGAACGAGCAAGCAAAGAATGCTATACTAAATGTGAAACAGGAAACGTAGACAGAAATCCACATTCTGGAATGCTATCTCCTGCCCAGGATCGATGACAGGGGGTATCCTCCATCCCCAGCACCACAGGCACTGCTGTTATTAAATTATTATTATTATTATTATTATTATTATTATTATTATTATTATTATTATTATTATTATTATTATTATTATTATTATTATTATTATTATTATTATTATTATTATTATTAATGTTGTTGTTGTTATTATTATTATTGTTAATATTATTGATCAGGTTCAATCCAAGGAAAGACAAAGCAACTTCAATTCCTTGATTCAAGAGTCCTTCGTGAAGCGACGACTGAGAGCTTAAACCTGTAGTCTGTGGTCAAAATGATCTTGAACCTCAAGCAACAGGTGTTGTAATCTGGGAGGAACACCACCATCGTCACATAAGAACATTGAAATAAAGAAATTCTTCATTAGGCCTACCAGTTCATGCTCTGCGTGTCCTTCAACCCAACCACTCTCCCTCATATATTCGTGTAATCTATTTTAAAAGATACTCTAGATGCTGCCGTCAATGACGCTGTTTGGCAGTTTGTTTACTAGGCCACAATTACTGCCCGACTTGTGTGTGTTTTCCTGTATCCTTTCTAAATCATAATTTATCAGTATTTGTTCCAGTATTTCGAAATTTTGTTTTGAGAAATATTATCAGCACCTTATTTACATCTCTCTTATTTATGCACGTCCTACGCTTGTATATTTCAATATATCTTCCTCATTATACATCGTTCAAGATAGACTGAGAGCCCTAAAGCAACACTATTTTAGTAGGTAAGTAGTGTTCCCCCTGTGATTACGACTCTCTGGGTCAGTCTAGTAGCACCTGTTTGATAGCACACCATTGTTCGCCTTACCTCCTGGGGCAAGCTTGCCCCTTGTTAGGGTCCACAATACTGATATAACGCCTGTGGGAAGAGGTATAAATTGCTGAAAAGATCCCTGGAGAGAAGGCCCGAAAGGCCAAAAGAACCATCACTGTACCGCTTGAGACGCGGCAGACCAGGTCAACGGTCTGGCAGACTTGTCCAAATAATCGTAATTTACCTCTCACAACGTTTAGTAGTTCAATGAAATTATTATTTATTTTAGCCGATAAGGAATGCATGGGGCACCATGCCACTGATGATATATAAAAAAAATTACAATTTCTTACACAATACAAACTCATTTGGCAAGTTGAAGATAACCGTGTCTTACCTGTGACTGGTTTCGAGGGTTATACCCTGGCAGCCAAGTTTAAGTACTATGATACAATGAAATTACGATAATATTGTCACTGGAATATTAAGAATAAGAATAAGAATTTACTGGAAAATCACAATGAGTAAATTTAAATATTCTGAGAGGTGAACGAAACTAAAAATTTCAGCCCAGCGGGCTTGAGATTACAAACCTGTGAGCTGCCAGTAGGAAGGGGAAGGGTGCCAAGAGCTGAGTCTCGACCCCTGCAAACACATCTGAGTGAATACAGTGACCCGGGGCAAGCCTGTGAGAGGCCACCAGGGTTCCTAAGACAATGTCTTCCTTCGTTTAATCTTCATTCAATTTTACTGAAGCTCCCTCACCCACACTCCTGTCTTGTGCATCACTCCATCCTGGGAGGACGGGAAGGGGAGTTAGTTGAGGAGGTAACAGGAAGGAAGAGGAGATGGTTAAGGAAAGGAAGAGAGGTGGTGGAGGAAAATGAGAGCAGATGAAATGGTTAGAGGGAGTGAGGAAGAGGAGAAACGGTTGGAGGGTGTAGGGAAAGAGAGAAAGGGATTACAGGGTGATTAAAAAAAAAGCAAAACTGGGGATAGGTGAGCGAGATGGGGAAGGAAAGTGGAAGGCAAGAGAGAAAGGAGGAGAGGGGAAGGGAGGGAAGCCAAGTTCAGGTCAGGTACTATGTCTGTTGTAATCTCCAGGAAATGTTGTTTTGGTCAACTCCAAGTGGTATTATATGGCTTTATTCTTACACCTTGATTGTAAGACGAATGATTCTAAATCTTCCAGGAAAGCATGCAAAAATCTTACTCATCATACAAAAGTTATACAGTGCAGTAATTACTAGCATCATATTGTTTCTCAGTACACAATACGCCATTGTGTACCATTTAAGTAGCACCATACTCTATGTATACCGTTTAGGTATAGTACAGTAAGCTATTGTGTACAGCCCGTTGTCGCCCAGACACCAGAATATATCTGTATAACATTCGTCGTCTTATATGGACAACTCATGCAATAAACGAACCATGCCAGAAGTGTCTGGCCGTTGCTCAAGGACAATCGTGATAATGTTATTAAAACGAAGCATAATTACTTCCCTAACTCATGAAAATATCAGAGTGTGTTTTTGCAAAGTGAGTTTACAAAAGATACGACCCATACTGACTATGATCCCCCACGCTGCACAAGGATCGATCGTCTTGCTCTTCTATCCACCTTTTACCTCAGGACAATAACAACTACATTCCAATCTCTTTGTGGTAATAATCAACAGGTTAACAGATGTAATTTCATTAACAGTCTCTGTGTGAGAGAGGAACTTGACCTTATCTGGGACCTCGTCCATGATAGAGAACTTCCCTAAGCATCCATGTTAACGACTTGAGTTATTATATTTGATTTGCTTCTACATTTCCCGCTCATACTAATGCATCAGTAGAAGCTTGTCGCGACCACCAACGGGCGACCACCAACGGGCGACCACCAACGGGCGACCACCAACGGGCGACCACCAACGGGCGACCACCAACGGGCGACCACCAACGGGCGACCACCAACGGGCGACCACCAACGGGTGACCACCAACGGGCGACCACCAACGAGCGACCACCAACGGGTGACCACCAACGGGTGACCACCAACGGGTGACCACCAACGGGCGACCACCAACGGGCGACCACCAACGGGCGACCACAACAGGCGACCACGAACGGGCGACCACGAACGGGCGACCACGAACGGGCGACCACGAACGGGCGACCACGAACGGGCGACCACCAACGGGCGACCACCAACGGACTGGCTAGTTAGTGGACGGGCCGCGATTGTCGGACAGAGGACTGATTCTGCACCAGTCCTTCCACTGAATGATCCACACGGATTTAGCACTTCAGAAAATACAATCTTGAAAATCTGCTTCAATTTTACATTGAATCGAAATGATTTTTTTGTATATATTACTTTGGTAGGAAATGGTTAATACTTAAAAAAATGAAGATGGTTCTCAAACTCCCATTAACTGTATTAATGTTGGTAGAATTATTGACAATATGTTAGGTAAAGGGGCACAAGTGCAACTAATGTGACATTTTATTGTGGCAACGTTTCGCTCTCTAGGAGCTTTATCAAGATGTTTGATAAACAGCTTGATAAAACTCATGGAGAGCGAAACGTTGCAACAATAAAATGTCACATTAGTTGCACTTGTGTCCTTTTACCCCATTAAATGCTAGGGACAGTCACCCAATCTTCTCCAGAAGATGAAAAGATATCGACCCTAATTAGGAGCAATGATTCCTGCGTTTAGCGGGAACATGAACAATCGTAAACACTTAAAGTATTCAAATTAGGTGACTATTTGATCTTGAGGAAACAGTCCATGTCTGACCTTAATCTGTCGAGAAATATTTTACTAGTCTTATAGTTAAAAGTTATTCATCAAACTTGAAAGAAACTCAAATAAAAATGAAAATTTTATTTCAAATAATTGAACAAAATATATAATACTTCAAAATCCAATGGGATGCACAGTTTATAATTAGTGATTTTAAAATAAATAATGCAATATTACTTGAGGATATTTAAGTACAGCAAACATCATATACAAGAACTATTTACATAATTATTATACCATCATTGGGAAACCACTAAAACTGTACGGGTCATTCAGGGTCTGGGGAATGGGAGATAATGTTTAATCTAAGCAAGAGGAGGGTAGCTCCGGTTCATTGGATCAGAAACCCTGCAGTATCAAGATACCCCTTAACATCCTATGTGATTATACGCCAACGTTGAGGCGTATAATCACATAGGATGCAACATCCGTTCTGCTTCTTAATTTGAAGTCACTGAAGGAAAGCAGGAGACTTGAAAATCTCTGGGCACCACACGTTCGTTAAGTCGGGTAAGTTGGCGTGTCATTGCAGCGAGGCGGCTCAAGGTCACCACTCAAGGTCAAGACTTCAACCCGGAGAAGGTCACCTGACTGAGAAACGGCATGCATTGCTTCCTTCACTGACGTCTACAGCAGCAGCACAACTCACGCGAGGCAGCGTCTTCAACCTGCTGATATCACAGCTTCCCGGCGTTGTGAGACGGACGTCGCCGCTCTCTTAGCCTGATGATATACATCTTCACTCAAACCTGCAAACGTCACAGGTCTCCCGGATAACCTGGGTGTTTTCACTAAGGTTAACCTGCGGACAGGTTGGCCACAGCGTTCTTTTCCGATCTCAAAAATTTATTACAACACAATGATAACAAATTTATTGATGGAATACACGGAGACTTAATTACTGTTCCAGATATTACTCCTGAGCCAAATTTGGGCGAGGTATGCAGGGAAAATTTTCTCAGTTTGGCCGGAAGAGAAAATATTGATATGTTGGATAAATTAGACGATTTATATCATCTTTCCATCGAAGCTTCCCTCCCCCCCCATCCACGCTGGGCCACCTTAAAACTATTGGGGTTTGTAATTTATGCCTGGGGGAGGGCTTTTTCTCTAGGAAAGGTGACAATTTTCCCAAAGCGTGCTTGCCTGATTAAGAATCCAGCAATTTTTTTTTAGCATAAATTGTTGGGATATTTTGGTGACACTCCTGCCAGGTGGCACGGAACGTTTTATGGACACCAACTGTGGAATGTGATAAAATTGATTTAGAATAGTTGTTTTTGTGCCATCTTTAGAAAATTTGTTTTCCCAGCATATTTGCAATTGCATACAATTTATTGATCTTATTTTACTATTTTTGCATTGATTTACAATTTATATTATAAAATTTATTTATTGAATTGAGAGTAAAGACAACTCACTTTTGAAATTAATTCAGATTATAGTAATATTTCCCTGTTCTTGAATTTTCAAAGTATTTCGTTATCTTTGCCAAGTAAATTTCAGTGAGTTTTCTTTTTCTCATTCAGTGTGTCTTATATTTTTTTATTTATTTATGCAGAGTTAGTTAAGCATCTTTATTTTCAATTAACTTAAAATTTTGATGTAAACTTTTCTTTGTTATTCTTTGCTTTCATTGTCTTTGTGTAATTTTCTCTGTAATCATATCTCAACTACCGTTGAGCAATGCCAGCAGTGCCTTAGTGAATAATGTCAGTCAGGCCAATGTCGTACCTGTCCTAATTTCTAGTGACCCTCTTGATGCTTTGCCCTTATTCGATGGCAAACTGAATAATCTTAAAGTATGGTTAACTGTCGTCCGTTCTAGAGCTAACACTTGTAGAAGGTACACCTTCAGAGGAAACTATTATTAGGATTGCAAAAGAAAGTTTTGCTCGATCGCCAGCTGCTGTGAATATCGTTAACCTTCTTACAATGCGTGACTTTGAGAATTTTACTAAGTGGTCAGAATATGAGAATTCGATCCGTTCTTTTCTTGTGCCAGTGACAGATTCTGATCCGTATATCATCCTTAAGGAAATAGTGTTTGCAACACCTATGCCAGGTAAATCATTAAGTGGCTGCGATTCGCTTATCGAAACTCTTGCCATCAGTCATTAAGGCGGTACAATCTTCAGATTTTATATCTGAAGAGGGAAAACGAGTCACCGAGAATTTGGTAAGTTGGCAGCTTTTGGAGCTATCAAGGAATTAATGCCGCCTTCTTCCTTGCATGCTTATAACTCCAACCCTCCAACTGTGAATATGGAACCGCTAGCAGTCCTTGTCCATGCACGTGCCATGTGTGTTCCTGGTACTTTCCCATGCATCAAACCTACATTAACTACTCTATGAATCCTTCAGCACCAAACCTTGTTTGTGTAACAACGAAAGGTCCTGATAAAAGTCAGTCACGTCAGTCGTCCAAAGCTAATGTAACGAGCAGTCGTTCTCCTCGTAGTGCTCGCAGTGCATTCAGTAAGCATAGCACTAGAACTTGTTATAACTGTGGTTACCGAGGTCACATTGCAGTAAACAGTACAAGTGGTCAAAGGAAAAAACGTCGTACTGACGAGAATACGTGGACATGATACGTCTGAGTGTACGTAATGCTCTCTGCAATAGTAGGTACTATAGATCCTTCCAGTGGCCGTTCCTACCGCAGAACCAGGAGAGGCAATAGAGGTCGTGGTTCTCAAAATAACCAGAACCAGTCTCGTTCTTCAAATTCGGGGGAATCCGAGCGCCCCAGTCAAACCGTCCAGTGGTGACAGTAGGTGATAATGAATACTCAATCCCCGTTCACAATTCCTTCGATGCCTTATGCAGTCTCGAGGAAGACAGTCTCGTTGATGATGTTGATTCACATGTTTTCGACGAAGATATTTTTGGGGATGCAGTGGTACAAGCCTTCTCTGATGATGACCCTCTTTCTTGTTTGCACATTAATTCCAATGCAACAATAGGTCCCATGGTACATGCATCTGTTCTAAACACGCCCGTTCACGTGTTCATGGATTCTGGTGCGCAAGTCAACATTATCAGGTCTAGTTTGTTTAAGGATAAGCAGTTACGCCGTGTCCTTCTCGTAGAACCAACTCTTGTGTCCTCCCTTAGTGGTGTGGCTGGTTCTCGCCTGCGTGTCCGAGGTCAGACTTCCCTCACCTTTTCTATCCAAGGTAGAGATTTTACTGCTTCCTTCCTTGTTGTCGACCAGATTAGTTTCCCTGGCGATCTTCTACTGGAATTTGCTTCCATGAGAGATTTACGCATTGTGTTTGATCCTTACTGATGGCATGCCCCAATTGACTACTTGATCATACCATTTAGTGGCTACCAGCTTGGATCCGAGATCTGTCATACTGCTGCAGAGTACGAAGTTCGGATTAAGTCCTTACAGACTTGTGCATTTTCTAGTAGCGCAACCAAGCGGTCAGGCACTAGTAATCCTGTCATTTCTGTCTGTGATCCAGTTCCTACAACTTTATGCACGCAAGAAAGTGTACAGTTGTCTCAGGTTTAGGAGGAACCTCAGACAACCTTGATTACTGAGCCTACCCTTGCAATGACTGCTAATTCAAGTGGTTCCTCCTCCACAGGGGACGCCTTGTCGGAAAACGACTACTTGAAACTAGTTATGCCATCTCTTGTTGATGTCACAGGCCGTCTACAGAAAGACGTTTCTGTCGCGGCTATTACACTCAGTAGAGTGTCTGTTGTTGTCCCTCATGTTCCACATGGTGATAACATCCTAGTTGACAGAGATTCTTGCAAGGTAAAGGGTTTGTTTGCTGAGACATCGTTACATGTTGTACGAGATAAGATCCATTTCTTCCTTGTTAACACTTGCGGTCGCAGTATTCGCCTCAGAGGGAACACCACTATTGCTGACCTTGTTCAGTATCCTTACCCTGTTCACGTAGAGGATGAGTTGTCACCTGACCAGTGGGTCGGTGCTATTTCAACTGGGAAGAGTCCATCCACTCCACCAAATCCATCCATTCCACCAGTAGGTTAAGCATTTGTTGCATCTGTTGAACAAACGTCGTAGAGCCATTGCCTTACCAGGTGAGAGGATGTGTATAATGAACCTATTGTCCCATCGTATCCCACTTGAACCTGGTACCAGACCTATTTATGTACCTGCGTACAGAATGCCTCATTCACAAGTTGCTGTCGCAGAAGAACTGATCAATAAGATGCTTGATAATGGTGTCATCGCACCTAGTAATTCACCCTGGAATGCGCCCTTCATCCTAGTACCTAAGAAGGACGGTACTTGGAGTCCAGTGATTGACTTTAGGAAATTGAATGCAAAAACAATTCCAGATCGCTTCCCACTTCCTGCATTTGGTGACCTTTTACGTAATATCGGAGATAACAAAATCTTTCGACCCTGTACTTGTTACAAGGGTTTTGGCAAGTCCCTCTCCACGAGGACAGCAAAGAGCTAACTCCTACAGTTCATTATCATTTCCTCAGAATGGCCTTCAGTTTATGCTCCTCTCCTATCACCTCGAGGCTCATGACGAATATATTTAGAGGCCTCATAGGTAATGTACTCATGGTGTACTTAGATGACGTAATTGTCATGTGGAGACACACCTGAAAAGACTTGATTTGGTACTTGGTAAGATTGAAGAAGCCAATTTAAAGATCAAACTGACTAAATGTCAATTTTTGAGATCAAGTTTCTTGGTCACATAGTCACTCCTAGAGAGGTTATGACTGACCAGAGTAAAGTAACTGCAGTATTAAATTTTCCGTCTCCCAAAACTGCTGATGCTGTAAGATCCTTTGTGGGCTTAGAAGGTTTCTATAAATCATTGCTAATTTTTCTTCTATAACAGCTCCTCTGAGTTGCTTAAGAAAGATGCTCCTTTTGTTTAGATCTTCCGTCAAGAAAGAGCATTCCAAAATCTCAATGATAAATTAACATTTGCCCCTATTTTGAAATTCCCTGATTTTTCTAAGCCTTTCTGTATAACAACTGATGCTAGTTGTTAGACAGCCGAGTCCTTACAAAAGCTGAACATGATTATACAGTAACTGAGCAAGAAGCCTGGTCTTAACAGACCATGCTCCACTGATTCCTTTATTCCAGAATAAACAACCTACTGGAAAATTAGCCAGATGGTCCTTGACTATCCAAGAGTTCAACCCAACCTTTGAACACTTACCTAGCAAATCAAATGTAGTCGCAGATGCTTTATTGCGACATATTAATATAGTGATAGCAGATCCTCCGTTTAGTGCCCAGGATGTAAAGAATGTTCAAAAAACAGATCCCAAGTGGTCTGGTGTGATTCGATTCCTGCTACAGGAAGATCAAATTCTCTCTGTGAAGCCACCAGCACCCGTCAGAACCAGGAGTTACTGTATCGCACAGCCGAGCTGGGTACTCCTAGCAGAAGGGCATACAAGTTAGTAATTCCACAGTCACTAGTGAATGTAGCCTTACAGCTAGTTCATGATGTACCAGGTGTTCCACACCCTGGTATGGATAATTCTGTAAAACAAGCCAGATTGAAATACTTTTGGCCTCGTATGGCAACTGATATTTCTTAGTATGTTAAGAAATGTAGTGTATGTATGCAGCATAAAGGTAATGTTAGTGGTCCTAATCCAATCCAGGTGTATCCAACTACTAGTGAACCTTGGGAAAGAGTTGCGCTAGATTTGTTAACTAATTTCCAATGTTCCCTCCAGGGCAACAAACATCTGTGTGTTATGGTAGACCATTTAACCAGATATTGTGAGTTAGTTCCTATTGCAGATAAGATTGCCGAGATAGTAGCTAAAGCGTTTAAGGAACGTATAATCTGTAGGTATACAACTCCTAAGTCCTTAGTAACAGATAATGGAGGTGAATTCTTTAATGAGATTCTTGAAAAGTTGTGTATACTTTGTACAAGATCTCTAAATCGACCATTGTTCCTCACCATCCTGCCAGTAATGGTCTAGCAGATTAAGTTATACCATTCTACTTACAATGCATCTATAGGTGACACTCCACACTATGCGATGTATGGTGTAAATAAGTGATTACCATATGAGTTGTTATATTCTAATCCAAAACCAAATTACAATCCTGATGATTTCATAGTAACTCGTACCAGGTTAGCTTAAGATGTTTTCAGAAGAATCCGAGAAACACTTAATAAAACAACAGCAGAATTTACAAGAGTCACTAATACTCGAGCAAAGCCAACCACAATTAAAGTAGGTTCAAGAGTCATGCTGACTAACTTTAATAAAACATCCGCAATGCCTAAGCTCGATTAAAAGTTTGTTGGTCCATATTGAGCAGTCGAACATGTCAGTGGCAATATACTGGTCAGTATAAAGAATCGCACTTAAATTATATGAAGTTAGTTTGTGGCTCTGACAATTCTCCTAACTCAGTACCCTCTACCTCTAACAACCAGACAGACGAGCAACCCGATTGTTGTTATTCCCTACATACATGACAAGTAATGAGGAATCCTCAAGTTTCATTTGTAAATACCAATCCAGGTCCTTCTCAACCACAGCATGTGTTAGTCATTGCAACAGAATTTGACCCACCCCAGAGATGATGACCACTCTGCATATGTAAATCTCACCCTAGCAGAGTTGTGGTTAAATGTAAATAATCTCTATAGATAGATAATCTAGTCTAGAGAGTACTTCAACTGTGTGTTTACTATATCAACTTATTGATGTTCAATTTTTTTAAATGTTCATGTTCTCTCTGAGTTCTGAGATTTAACAGCAAAAGACTTATGTGCACCAAGTTTGCCTTTTCTGTTAAACACTTTCTTCTTTGTACATATACTTCCTCAGAATCTGTAGATCACATGAATACAGATCGAACGATCTTCTATTTCTCTTTGTTGATCTCTCTTGTTATTCTGTACCACCATTGATTCTATAATTTACAATGATTTGTGATATATCTTAATTTGTAATGCATTACAATCAATTATCCTTATTTACAGTTCTTTATGTTCAACTGTTGTGTACATTGACATTGTAAAGAATCAGCCCAGAGCCGTAATGCCTACAGTCTATAGTGTGTATAAGTCAGCTGTATGTCGGGACGCCATACTTAGCGTCGCCGAGCTGTCAGTAGTGTTACTGTGTACTTGAATAGTATACTTAGATAATCCCAGCTACTTTATAGATAGGCTCCCTTGCTAGCTGTGCCATCACGAAACCCATTACACATGAACAGTAGGCCAGAGCCCTCGCAGTCAGTTCCTGCTAAGCATAGACTGGGCAAGGCAAGGTTCCTGGGCTTCTCCTCAAGACTCTCTTAATTATACGCATCCAAGACATCCAACGCATTTCTCCAATATCTCCTGACGAACCCCCACGACATATATATATATATATATATATATATATATATATATATATATATATATATGCAAAAAGATCACAGTAAACAGGTGATATCAAAATATGCAAGAAAACCACTATGAAAAATAGAAGAATTCCAAGCGCTTTCGTGACTACTCACATTATCAAGGAACTATAACAGGAAACATGACAACATTTCCTTGTTAAATTAAATAGCTTAGCTCATTCTATAAATTTTACTGTTGAATTCGAAGTAAATAACTCATTGCCCTTCCTAGATGTTTTTATTATTAAGGGTAACATTGATTTTAAATTTAAAATTTACAGAAAACCTACAAATAATTGTTCCTATGTACACTATTACTCTTCACATCAAGATAGAGTTAAAGTGTCGGTTTTTTCTTCAATGTTTTTGAGAGCTTTACGTATTTGTAGTCCAGAGTTCATAGATGAAGAAATCTCTAAAATTTATGAAATAGCTAATGATTTAAAATACCCAAGAAACATAATTGATAAATCTTTTAAAATAGCTAGGAATACTTTTACAATCCAAAAGGGACAACCAACCTTATTCAACCAAAAATATGTTGGTTCTCCTTACCATGAAAACTTGGTTGATATGCCTTCCTTTCTTAAGAATTTTAATATCAAAGTTGTATTTAAAAATCTTGATACAGTAAAAAGACTTTTGATAAAAATTCCCCCAAAATGCTGATGGATGTGTCTATAAGATTCCCTGTAAAATATGCGATAAAGTTTATTTTGGTCAAACTGGTAAAAGTCTTGAACTAAGATTAAAACAACATAAATATAGCATTAGAACTGGACAAGATTCTAATGCTCTATTTATTCATGTGAGAGATTTTAACCATCCAATTGATTTTCAAAATGCTGAGAAGGTTGTATCAAGCAAGTCCATGGTTGAGAGAAATATAATAGAATCATGTTTCATTAAAAGCAGTTTTGAAAATAATATGAATATTTCTTTTGGTTTATATAAATTGGATTCATTTATAATTAATAAAATTTGGGAAGAATTTAATAATAAATTGGACTAATCTTAATTCTTGGGAAGAGTTTCAGGTCCTTTCTTATTTTCCTCTTCACAGAGTCGTGAGATGTTACGCTACTGTGAGGTGTAGTCTTTGTTAGTGTGATGTGACTGTGAGGTGTAGTCTCGCCCCTTATATAAGCCCTTCTTGTCATGTTTCCTGTTATAGTTCCTTGATAATGTGAGTAGTCACGAAAGCGCTTGGAATTCTTCTATTTTTTCATAGTGGTTTTCTTGCAATATATATATATATATATATATATATATATATATATATATATATATATATATATATATATATATATATATATATATATATATATATATATATAGGCGGGTATTCAAACAGGAGGAGGCTGAAATTAATTCTTGAGCCATACCACTGCCACGAGTGTCCACGGATCATGAAAAACACCTAGCTCTGCTGGGTGCATGATCTTTGTTGGATCAATGGCTGAGTGAATAAAGTGACATGTATGTTGTGTTGTCTCTTGAGGCGGGACAATGTGTCGTGGGGTCGAACCCTGGCCCCTATATATATATATATATATATATATATATATATATATATATATATATCTTTTCTTCTTTCAACAAATCGGCTGTTTCCCACCAAGGCGGGTGGCCCAAAGAGAAAAACAAAAGTTTCTCTTAACTTTAGTATTGTATACAGGAGAAGGAGTTACTAGCCCCTTGCTCCCGGCATTTTAGTCGACTCTTACGACACGCATGGCTTACGGAGGAAGAGTTCTGTTCCACTTCCCCATGGAGATAAGAGGAAATAAGAACAAGAACTAGTAAGAAAATAGAAGAAAACCAAGAGGGGTGTGTATATATATGCTTGTACATGAATGTGTAGTGTCACCTAAGTGTAAGTAGAAGTAACAAGACATACCTGAAATCTTGCATGTTTATGAGACAGAAAAAAGACACCAGCAATCCTACCATCATGTAAAACAATTACAGGTTTTCGTTTTACACTCACTTGGCAGGACGGTAGTACCTCCCTGGGTGGTTGCTGTCTACCAACCTACTACCTACAAATATATATATATATATATATATATATTCTCATATATATATATATATATATATATATATATATATATATATATATATATATATATATGAGAAAAAGAAATCTTTCAGTACGAAATCAATGTTAATTTTTGCTTATTTTGAAAGTTTCTTTTGCATTAGAAATCTTGGTCCTACTTGATCTAATGATGGTCTCAGGTTGTTTTCCTAGAAACTATGTCAAGCTGATGTGATGGCAGTTGAGGAGAGAGAGAGAGAGAGAGAGAGAGAGAGAGAGAGAGAGAGAGAGAGAGAGAGAGAGAGAGAGAGAGAGAGAGAGAGAGGAGAGAGAGAGAGAGAGAGAGAGAGAGAGAGAGAGAGAGAGAGAGAGAGAGAGAGAGAGAGAGAGAGAGAGAGAGAGAGAGAGAGAGAGAGAGAGAGAGAGAGAGAGGGAGGGAGAAATGAAGTGCTAGGAGGAGCTGAGGTGGTGGAAGACTAGTCGGGCACATCTCCCGAGGGAGGGCGGAGAAAAGGCGACAGATTGTTGCTGTAAATCCAGGAGGAGAGACCAGTGATTGTGGTGGGTGTGCAGACATTCGCTGTCTTTAAATGGGTCTCAGAAAACAATATGAAGTTCAATGAAAACAAATTTCAATTTCTCCGCTATGGAAAACTCGAAGAAATAAAAACGGGATCGGAGAATAAAGCAAATTCCAACCACACAGTAAAGTGAAAAACTAATGTGAAGGACCTGGGAGTAATAATGTCAGAGAATCTCACTTTCAAAGATCACAACAATGTCTCTACCACATCTGCCAGGAAAATGATAGGATGGATAATGAGAACCTTCAAAACTAGGGACGCCAAGCCAATGATGGTTCTCTTTAAATCGCTTGTTCTCTCTGGGTTGGAATGCTGCTGTACACTAACAGCCTCTTTCAATGCAGGCGAAAATGAAGACCTGGAGAATATACAGAGAACTTTCACTGCACGTATAAGTTCAATGAAGCACCTAAATTACTGGGAACAATTGAAATTCCTTGACCTGTACTCCTTGGAACGCAGGCGAGAAAGGTATATGATATTATACACTTGGACTAGTCCCAAAACTGAACACGGAAATTACTCCCTACGAAAGTAAAAGGCACGGCAGTTGATGCAACATCCCCCCAGGATAAAGCAGGGGCGCCATGAGTACGTTAAGAGATAACACAAAAAGTGTGAGGGGCCCAAGACTATTCACATGCCTCCCAGCATACATGAGAAGGATTACCAATAGACCCCTGGCTGTCTTCATGAGGGAGCTAAACAGGCACCTAAAGTCGGTACCTGACCAACCGGGCTGTGGTTCGTACGTTGGTTTGCGTGCAGCCAGCACGCAAACCTCCACGAAGCCTGGTCATGGACCGGGCCGTGGGGAGTTGATCCCCGGAACGCCCTCCAGGTATACTCCAGGTCTAGGAGAGAGACGGGGAGATGCTGAACCCAACATCACTAACTACAGTGTATTTCAATGCTGTCATTTGCCAGTGAGTGAGCTCTCTCACTCTCTCTCCCCCGCTAAGCATCATATTACGCACTATGGGATGGTATTCTTCAAGGTAATAGGTCAGTCATTGTTATAATTACTATCTCTTAATACTATGCTATTATTTCATACGAATTTTTGTTTGTCTCGTCAAGGGTTAAAACAGTGCTGTAGATATTTCGAATTTTTAATAAATCTGCTTTCCGTTCCCTTTTTTGTTTAAGATATTGGCTGATTTCCCACCCAGGGAGGTACTACCGTCCTGCCAAGGAAGAGTGTAACGTAAACTTCTAATTCCTTTACACAATGGTAGGATTACTGGTGTGTTTCCTTTCTGTCTGATAAGCACGCGAGATAACAGGTACATCTCGCTACTTCTGCTTACACATAGGTCGCACTACCCATGCATGTATGTACATGTATAATATACATGTGATGTATCGGATTTCGGCATCCGCATCCGCGTAACATCCGCACAATTTCTTACATCCGCATCCGCAAAATAAGTAAGACATCCTCATACACATTCGCATCCGCGGATATCTAAATTTTCACATCCGATACATTTCTAATGTAATATATATATATATATATATATATATATTATATATATATATATATATATATATATATATATATATATATATATATATATATATATATATATATATATATATTCCTTTCATCTCCATGGGAAGTAGTCATGGGGGTTCATTTAGTGTGGGTCCACATGTGCGAGCATCCTAGGATAGCCCAGAGTGACCTATTGAGGTCCTAACCCGTCTAGGTACAGTGGTACAAGGTACACATAGTACACATAGTTGATTGCAACATGGTGATTGCAACTAGTTTAGTGGTTTACTGAATCAGGTTGTTAGTAATATTATAATGATAATAATGATATTAGCGGATGATAGTTAATAATAATGATAGGAATGGTGTTAATATTAAGAATAGCCTAGTTATTATAAGAAAACCTGAATAGGAGAATTCACACAGGCATATTAACTGAAACTGAGAGTATTTCCTGAATATTCTGGAAGGTTCTGCGACACCGGTTGACAAAATGAGGGATTTAATAATTAGAAGGTTGTAAATGAAGGTATGTAAATGATCCACTATTGTAATGTAACTCTTTACGTCACATGACCTGTTCCCAGCGGTTAGAAGCTTAGGGCTGGCTATTTTACCTCATGCTTTCTGCAAACTGTGAGGGTCTACTCCACCCAACCCCATACGGGGTGGGGTGTGGGGGACCTGTGTGTGGTTGGCATTCCGCTGGGTCTCTCTCCCTCAGTCAGAGACTTGCTGGTGCCACCGCACTAACATACTCTGAAAACTTACCCTATTTCTCCTGTTGTTGCCCTTGCAACGTTGCACAGCTCCTGAAGACGCACTGAGAAGTGTGGAAATACTTGAACTAAAGATTTCCACCCCCCCGTGGCTTGTCTTACACACACATATATATATATATATATATATATATATATATATATATATATATATATATATATATATATATATATATATATATATATATTTGGGGTGTCTTTTATACAGTACATTGTTACTTTTGCATTCCAGGGTAGGCGCGTGCTGGGGGAGCGTGAAGACCAGGTCCTCTGCCTCAGGATGGCGTGCCACCATCTGCAGCCGCCGCCCCCCGCCGCTTCTGCCGCCGCAGCCGCCCTCCTCCTCCTGCTTTTGGCACTGACAGACACGGGTGAGTTTTATAGCAAAGGGTGAGTGTGGTACTCTAATTTAACTGAAGGATCCAATATGTGTTCCTCCATTATAGCTGAAGGAACCTTCGTGCGTTACATTACCACCGAGGACGCCTGATGTGTCTGATAATCCACTGTTGTTGTTCGAGGTTCTGAGGATAAATATCTCGGGAGAGACAAGCTGCTGATGTAAACATAGTTTCAAAGAGGAACTTCATCAAGCGCATTGAAAGACTAAAATGTAAGTTTATATGTCCAGTTACAGTGGGGAAAGAGGAAGAGTAGGAGCTTGTAGGGAGGGAGAGAGAACGTGAAGTGAGCTGAGGATCAAGTCTGGCTGCTTTATGTTGTTTAGTTCTCAGCTTCCGCCTAGTTAGTAGTTCTGAGAGAAGCGACGCTAAGAAAAGACAGCCATTGTTGAGCAAGCTTTTATTAACACGTTTCGTTGTTTAGAATTTTATCTAGTCCTACCATAGTCATATGACTTGAAAATACTCTTTACTGAGAGGAACGTTGTCCCAGTGAAAAACTTGCTCTGTAGTCTCTCTTTTCTTTAACTCTTGTTGGCACTACGTCACTTGGGTCCTAATGGAACGAAGTTAAATACCCTTTCATTATATTCTACAGTGTCAGAACTGAATTACATCCTTCTCTAAACATTTTCCTCTGTATCTTCTCCAAGCCATGATGTGCTTATGTTTGTTGTAATGAGTTATGTATACAGATGTCCAAGGTACATCTGTATTTTTTTTGTTCAATTCTTGTCTGTATCTCCATTAATGTTTTATGTGTAATCATTGCAGCACTCTACGCCGACGCCATGAATTCAACAGCGTTAAGTTATTTATCATGCAATAATACAGAAGAACAATGCTTACAAATCGCTGAAATTCAGAGTTTCAGAAGCAGGAGACTCAAGGAGTGTTTACCAACGCTCCACTACTACGAGATGGACTCAAGATATATAACATTATAAAGTAAATATCTGACCATATCATCCTGACCAGTCTTTCCACCTTATCGATACTTTCTCATAACTTTTCCACACAACCTCACAGCCTCCTCACCTCTTCCACTTCCTTTCCCAGCACCACCTTCCACCTGTCTTCTACCTCCATCACCTCTCCTCCGTTACCTCTCCCACAACTTCCACTATCACCTTTCCTCCCCCTACTTCCTCCTTCCCACTACCTCCACCTCAGTAGAATGAACCTCACTGTTCCTCGGTGGTGTTCGTACAGGCTGGAGTCTGCGGGTGTCTGGAGTGACGGTACCGTCAGTGGTGGTGTCAGGATCGGCGGTGCAACTAGTGTGTCACTACGAGCACACCACCGACCGACCCGACCCGCTCTACTCCGTCAAGTGGTACAAAGATGTCAATCAGTTCTACGAGTATATACCCAAGAGGGACCAGCCCGTCCGGGTCTACCCGCTGCCCCACATACACGTAGACGTGAGTGTGCTCCCTGAACACTAGGTTATGCTTGTCTTTATCCCATTGTGTATGCCTATCAGCCTCTTGGATATACATGTACCAATCACTTATGTATTCCTGTATCAAACTTGTGTCAATCCTCTGGAGATGCCTGTACCAGTTCCTGGGTATGCTTGTATCAACCTCCTTGGTATGCCTGTAGTAACCCCTTAAACACGCTTGTAACAACCACTTAAGTAAACTTGTTCCATCCCATTAGGTATGAGAGTTCCGGCCATATAAGTGGTGAGTGGAACTCTTTCAGACACAAACAGATGAGTACACATGATTTACATGGATGGTCGTCAACTGCTCGTGTAACGGTGAACAGGTCTTTTTTAGCGCAGTAATGAGAGCTTCTAACTGACCAGTAGCGTTAAATTTACTCTTTTTTGGTGCGCGTTGTAACAGACAAGAGAGGCTGAGTTCTTATTCAGAGTATTCCTTCCATTTCCTTCTCATACAGTACTAAGGACAGCTCTAATCTGTGTATAGGCTTGTATCTCGTAGAAAGCTTTACTTTCTTCCCCTCTTCTGTACTCTTCAGATTCACTTGCAGGTAGTACATGTAGACGACGTGGTCGCTCTAGCATGTCATGTCAATGTGCTGTTCCTTCTACAGGAGCAAGAAAGCTATATTAATGTGTTACTGTACCTTCTACAGGAGCAGGACAACTCTGATGTTATGCTATACTTTCTACAGGAGCAAGGGAGCTCTGGGGCATCAGTGCGGCTGACAGGGGTGACGCGGGGAACCTCGGGCACCTTCCGCTGCGAGGTAATGGGCGACAAGCCTTACTTCGAGACCGACGATCACGCCGTCAACATGTCTGTAGTCGGTGAGTGAGTGTGAGAGAGAGAGAGAGAGAGAGAGAGAGAGAGAGAGAGAGAGAGAGAGAGATAGAGAGAGAGGAAGACAGTTTGACGAAGATGTACATAGATTTTCCCGTCGATAGTTGAAGTGTGAGAGTCCCCGTGTACTGTAGTAATCCTTATACAAACTTACAGGCATCTCACTTTAACATTCCACGAGCGGAAGAGATCTAGTGCCAAACTACTCACGACAGGCACTGGAAAGCAGTGTTTCTGTCATCCACATAAAACATTCATTGCTTCTTCCTGTGGGGACGCTGAGGTGGAGGCTGCTATATCAAACACTCTCAAGCAGTCTCTTCTGCCTCAGAAACACTTCGAGGGCTTCGAAGCTCGATATGTCTGTGAAGTGATTACCCTGATTAACCCTACTGACAAAAACAACAGTTTATACAGAGTTTGACTTGGTGTGTGTGTGTGTTTGTCCCTCCTCCCTCAGGTGAATTTTTCGCTATCGGAAGATTATATGGAGACTGCAAATAGACCATATACATCACACTCAAAGCCACCTGCTTGCAGGTGGTTCTGCTTCTCTGTGTGTGGCTTGTAATGTCCTGCTGACCATTGAGCCCATTTTAACTGCTCAAAGCTTCAGAGCCTTTTTACACAAATCTTGATTATTGTAATTACCGGGTTGCCTGTAGGGACCTCAGAGAAATTTCAGTGAACTCTTGTAATGTTTACAATTAGAAGATTTTTTTTAATCGATACAGTTTACTTAAACCTAATATAATTATTTTATCCTTGTATGTCTGTTAGAGTAACTGACTTTAATTTTTAAGTGTTGATTCTAGCCTCAAGTGTTGGTGTGTATGAGAGTGTACGCCACTTTATTGACAAAGCTGAATTAATTCATTGCTTGAATTGCTCTGAAAATATGACACATTTTATCTTCCACCTCATCCTGGATAATTTGTTCATATAAAAAGTAGAGAAACGAGGTAAAAAATATCAAAAATATTTATCTAGTCAACTTAGCATAGTTATGGACAAGCTAAAAAAAACTAAAAAGGTGTTAAGTAATGGGTTTCATGAGGCATATAGTCAGAAAATTGTAGTTTTAGTGTCTCGTTAAATGTTAATGTGAATGTGGTGGTAAACTCAGCCTTACCTGAGTGTTGTGAACCACCAGCAGGTGTTGTCCAGTGCAGGTGTTGTCAAGTGCAAGTATTGTCAGGTATCACATATTTGTGTGATGTCACTTGATATCCAATAGTATAGTGCGTTATTGACAGCAGCTAAATTGATGTGACAGTAGCAGTGTGTTGTAGTGAGTGAGAATGAGACAGTAGCAACGTGTTGTAGTGAGTGAGAATGAGACAGTAGCAGTGTGTTGTAGTGAGTGAGAATGAGACAGCAGCAGTGTGTTGTAGTGAGTGAGAATGAGACAGTAGCAGTGTGTTGTAGTGAGTGAGAAAGCTACCACAGCAGTAAGGTGACAGTAATGCACAAGACACCAAAAATAGCCATCATGACCACGATGAAAATCACTTTTAATGGTAAAACGAAATATTTATATCCTTATCATTTATAGTTTGTACGAGAGATGTCACTCGTGGGATTATCTTTCAACGATCTTCCAAAAAAATAGTGAAAATTTTAATAAAAGAAAAAGTGTTGCTGGCACCATTACTTAGATATTTACCTCTGGAGGTAATTACTAAGATATTTACCTCTGGAGGTAATTACTTAGATATTTACCTCTGGAGGTAATTACTTAGATATTTACCTCTGGAGACAATTACTAAACCCTCACACACGTTCAAATTTTCACGTTTGATCGTCGTCATCCTTCACGTAAACGAAGGATCGAGCCTACACTTCAGCTGAATGCTCAAACATTTCATAGATCTGATTTCCCCCAGAGATTCCACTGTGGGGTCCGGAGGTTAACGGAGGCATCCAGGGGGTGGCTGAGAGCGCGGGCGTGGTGGAGGGCGCGGGCGCGGTGGAGAGGGCGCGGGTACGACCCGGGGACCTAGTAACCGCCCGCTGCCTGGTCGGTCATTCAGACCCGCCCGCAGATATCACCTGGACTCTTAACTCAGCCAGTCCCCCGTCCCACGCCCGCCTTCAGCGCTTCCTTCAGACTGATCACCGCGGCCGCACCATCCAGGTCTCGGTGAGTACTATCCAGGTCTCGGTGAGTATTATCCAGGTCTCGATGAGTATTATCCAGGTCTCGTCGAGTATTATCCAGGCCTCGGTGAGTATTATCCAGGTCTCGGTATTATCCAGGTCTCGATGAGTATTATCCAGGTCTCAGTGAGTACTATCCAGGTCTTGGCGAGCACTATCCAGATCTCGGTATTATCGAGGTCTAGTTGAATATTATCCAGGCCTCAGGTTTTAATCAGAATTATCCAGGTCACATTGAGAGTTATTGAGGTCACAGTGAGAATTATTCAGGTCACAGACGTGGTTACCTCCTCATCATTCCCTTCACTGTATGACGTGTACGGTTATTCCGCATCCTTATGAATACAGAACAATACGTTTTGTATCATGTTGTATTCTGTCATGAAGTGTCCATTATTGACTGTATTATCTATAATATATACCTTAATGTATACCATAATGTATACCATACCTGCTGCACTCCTGCCGCAGGAGGTGGAGGTGGAGGTGCGGGAGGCATGGCTGCGGCGTGGGGCGCTGACACTCAGCTGCCGCGTGCGGGTCTCTTCTGTGTATTACAAAACAGCAAATATCACCTTCATCCACGCCGATCATCCGCAGCCTGCGGGTTTCGGCTGGTTCTCCTCAGGTGAGTCACCTGTGTCCTGGTAGGTCACCTGTGTGTTGGTGGGTTCCCTGGTAACCATCTGTGTGTTGGTGGGCTCCCTGGTAACCATCTGTGTGTTGGTGGGCTCCCTGGTAACCATCTGTGTGTTGGTGGGTTTTCCAGAAACCATCTGTGTCTTGTGTTGGTGGGTTCCCTGGTAACCATCTGTGTGTTGTGTTGGTGGGTTCCCTGGTAACCATCTGTGTGTTGTGTTGGTGGGTTCCCTGGTAACCATCTGTGTGTTGTGTTGGTGGGTTCCCTGGTAACCATCTGTGTGTTGTGTTGGTGGGTTCCCTGACGGCCATCTATGTGATGATTTTTGATCGGGTCTAAACCTGATCTTTAACTTAGCATGATCGTATTTCCTCACTTGGTCTACGATGAGATTCATCATATGATCACTTTTTTCCCTTGCAGACTCGAGTGATTAATGAAATCTGTCCTCCTCGTCCCTATGTTTACTATGTTAATGAGCAAGTGGTTGAGCATTATGAATTTCGCACCCACTACTTATATACTACTACTACTAGTAGTAGTAGTGACACTACGTAGCACTTTGAAGGCACAAGTCACTTAGCTCTCACCGCCATATATATATATATATATATATATATATATATATATATATATATATATATATATATATATATATATATATATATATATATATATATATATGCAAGACAAGCCTCGGGGGGATTGGAAATCTTTAGCTCAAGTACTTTCACACCTCTCAGTGCGTCATCAGGAGCTATGCGATGTAGCAACAAGAGAAGTATGGTAAGTTTTCAGAGTATGGTAGTGAGAATGGTACGTTTTACGCTTCTGTTTTGTATGGATTAAGTTTCTTATGATCTGCAAAATCATACAACCCAGGGAAGGAAAGGAAATCAGGTTTGATCCTTCAAGGGCAAGTTAATTGGAACTTATTTATGATATGGCCTGCTTGCTTCATCAACCCTTCAAAAGGCTTTTGATTCAAGGAATTAGACGTACCATCCTCTTTATTAGATCGAACCTGATTGCCTCCCATTCCACAGGTGCCGTATGATCCTCCCATTGGACCAGCCTTTCCCCCCATGAATGTAACAATTGTTCTCTCTCCTGGGCAGGTTCCTCGCCTCGGGCCTCACTGCTGCTGCTGCTGCCGCCGCTCACTCTCCTGTCCTGCTGCTGTGACGTCCTCATGCTGCTGCTGTGACGCCTTCTTTATGCTTGCTGTTACTGCTGCTATGATTCTGTTACTGTAGTCGTGATACTCTTATCACTGCTGTAACGCTATCACATCTGTCGTGACAACGTGCAATAAAATTTAAACCATGGCGTCCCCCAAAAAAGGCGTCGTGTTTGGTCTGGCAGTGTTAGTGGTCTGGTCGAGTAACATTAACATGCTATAACTCTGCAAAGTTTTCGTTATACTATTTCCTTTTTTCTCTCTCTCTGAAATCTAAGTAATATTGGCGCCATAGTTTTCTTCATTTCTCCTTTCTCAACAAAGCAGGAACTTTCATCATAATCTCGCCTGATGCTTCAGTTCCTGAGTGTTTCTTATATTTTTTCGTAAAAATATCTTAGACATATACTGTGTAATAAGGCTTTATTTTTAAACGGGGTGACAACAAAATTAGCTCCGGTAGCCCAGGGGGATACTTAACTATTTCGTTTTTGGGTTACGATTCGTGGGTTCAGGAGACACTGGTTCCATTTCCTGACGAATAAACCATCGCCATCCTCTTGTTTATCTCCTCTTCCCACACCACTTGACGAAGCGTATACGCATCTACCTGAGCAGCAGCGTATCCCTCTTGCTGCCTCTCTTTCCCTTGCTGAAGGAGTCTCTTCCTATATTTTTTTAAAGTACCACGTACGGAACAAGACCAAGCGTAGTGTATAACTGCTTGCTCCGTGATTTACGGAAGTTGCAAGGAAGAGAGAGGAACTTGCTATTATGATGCCTGTAGAGTGATATGTTTTCATTTTATATGGAACTAGTAGCCTTTAAATATATATATATATAACATTCTTGTATAAACGTTTTGCTGATATTGACCTATTCTTGCTACAAAGTGATCTGAGTGTAAGAAGAATAGATCTTTATAACTTGTCTGTGTTGCGCTACACGGAAACATAGGAAGAGCTGCTGTACATATTGTTGACAAGCGAACCTTGATATTATAGTGATACATCGCAACCATCAGCCTCTCTAACAGTCTCAGGGAGGAATCGGCAGAATTTTTCTCCCATAAGCACTTTTATTCTCGTCCTATTAGAACCAGAGACTCGCATCACGAAAAAAAGTGTGCTCTAATGTTCTTTTTTTTTTTTGAGAGAGAGAAAATATTTAATAAAACTGTTAAGGCAACCGAGGACCCCAGGGCAACCAGTTATTTGATCCACTGACTCAGTGTGGCGGTGCGGAGACCTAATATTACTGCATCTTATAGACGTTGCGTATACCTGAGGAGCTGAATAGATTTTGCAGTGGAAGGGTTACTAATGATATGTCACAAAAAATATCATGCAATCTTCAATCCGAAGGTACCTAATAAAACGTTACTCAAACATACAAATGAGGGTGATAAGGGAAGAAAATATTGCAGCATCCGCTAATACTTGCCTGGGGAAATTTTGAGACTATGTAAATAAGATCATTGAAGGTTCACCACAGAAGTTTCCAAATACCATTTTTAGTCATCGATACTAGATATAAGTATCCCTGACGCAGGCAGTTGTAAAGTTGCAACCTTCGGCTTTTCTCTCAGAGCAAGTTGTACAGCAGATAGCGAGAACACATGCCAGTGAATATCAGAAAGAGAGAGATAAGCCAAGTATCTCTCCGAGTGATGCTCAGGTCAGGGAGATTCAACACATTATCTTAAGGAGAGATATAATGTGGGGCGATGTGTATGTGAGTTAAGAGTACTGAGTATGTTGGCATGTTTCGCCCGGTATTAATATATAATGTTAAATACCAGTAGCAGGCGACTGGTCTCACGGCACCCGGCCTCAACCCCGCCCCGGGAACTATGTAGTGGATAAGTTAAAATAAATATATACACCCTCATACACATTTACTAACAAATATACAAATGGGGTACATTCACATTTGTATGTACAGACACTCACACACACACACACACACACACACACACGTAAACAAAGAGAGAGAGAGAGAGAGAGAGAGAGAGAGAGAGAGAGAGAGAGAGAGAGAGAGGAGAGAGAGAGAGAGAGAGAGAGAGAGAGAGAGAGAGAGAGAGAGAGAGAGAGAGAGAGGGAAAGGGTCTTATGAACTGTTCAACAGAACAGGTGTCTTCCTTCCCACTTATAAATATAAGATAATGTATCGTTACCAATAAAACATATCTGTTGCTGTAGCCATAGTTTTATCTCCACCACAGAGGCTGCTCCAACATAGTTTTATCTCCACCACAGAGGCTGCTCCAACATAGTTTTATCTCCACCACAGAGGCTGCTCCAACACAGTTTTATCTCCACCACAGACGCTGTTCCAACATAGTTTTATCTCCACCACAGACGCTGCTCCAACACAGTTTTATCTCCACCACAGACGCTGCTCCAACACAGTTTTATCTCCACCACAGACGCTGCTCCAACACAGTTTTATCTCCACCACAGACGCTGTTCCAACATAGTTTTATCTCCACCACAGACGCTGCTCCAACACAGTTTTATCTCCACCACAGACGCTGCTCCAACACAGTTTTATCTCCACCACAGACGCTTTTCCAACATAGTTTTATCTCCACCACAGACGCTGCTCCAACACAGTTTTATCTCCACCTCAGACGCTGTTCCAACACAGTTTTATCTCCACCACAGACGCTGCTCCAACACAGTTTTATCTCCCCCACAGACGCTGTTCCAACATAGTTTTATCTCCACCACAGACGCTGCTCCAACACAGTTTTATCTCCACCACAGACGCTGCTCCAACATAGTTTTATCTCCACCACAGACGCTGCTCCAACACAGTTTTATCTCCACCACAGACGCTGTTCCAACACAGTTTTATCTCCACCACAGACGCTGCTCCAACACAGTTTTATCTCCACCACAGACGCTGTTCCAACATAGTTTTATCTCCACCACAGACGCTGCTCCAACACAGTTTTATCTCCACCACAGACGCTGTTCCAACACAGTTTTATCTCCACCACAGACGCTGCTCCAACACAGTTTTATCTCCACCACAGACGCTGTTCCAACATAGTTTTATCTCCACCACAGACGCTGCTCCAACATAGTTTTATCTCCACCACAGACGCTGTTCCAACACAGTTTTATCTCCACCACAGACGCTGCTCCAACACAGTTTTATCTCCACCACAGACGCTGCTCCAACACTCCCCTTGATCCTGTCTTCCGCTTCCTTGGATCGAATCAGATTACTTTCCATTTCCCAGACACAGTATGACCCCTACAGGTGTAGCGCTTTCCCCTAAAAATAATAATACATAAGCCCCACAACCTCGGGAGGCGCTAACCCTGCCTAAACAAGGCCTTTTAATCCAAGGAATTGGAGCTACTCTCCACTTCCTCGAATCAAACCTGACTACCTCACGTTCCCGCATGTGCTACACGACCCTCTCGGGTTTAGCTCTCCCCATAAAACTGCATAATCATTTTGCGCAACGTTCATGGCGAAGCGCTAAACCCGTAAGGGTCACACAGCCCCCCGGGGAAATTAGTGACAATTACATGGGATCCGAAAAAGGGGGGAGAGCAGAGAAATAACTCCAATTCCATGGATAAAGAGCTCTTTAGCCTGTTCACCAACTGTTCTTCGTTCATTTCTGCTGATCTTTCTAGTGACGCTAATTTATGCTCTGTGCTGGAGTCACGGTGCTGGAGTCACGGTGCTGGAGTCACGGTGCTGGAGTCACGGTGCTGGAGTCACGGTGCTGGAGTCACGGTGCTGGAGTCACGGTGCTGGAGTCACGGTGCTGGAGTCACGGTGCTGGAGTCACGGTGCTGGAGTCACGGTGCTGGAGTCACGGTGCTGGAGTCACGGTGCTGGAGTCACGGTGCTGAGTCACGGTGCTGGAGTCACGGTGCGGGAAAGTCACGGTGCTGGAGTCAAGGTGCTGGAGTCACGGTGCTGAAGTCACGGTGCTGGAGTCACGGTGCTAGAGTCACGGTGCTGGAATCACGGTGCTGGAGCCCACGTAGAGTCACGGTGCTGGAGTCACGGTGCTGGAATCACGTAGGAGTCACGGTGCGGGAAAGTCACGGTGCTGGAATCACGGTGCTGGAGTCACGGTGCTGAAGTCACGGTGCTGGAGTCACGGTGCTGGAATCACGGTGCTGGAGTTGTCATCACGATAGAGTCACGGTGCTGGAGTCACGGTGCTGGAATTACGGTGCTGGGATCACGATAAGTCACGGTGCTGGAGTCACGGTGCTGGAGTCACGGTGCTGGGATCACGTGCTGGGTCACGGTGCTGGAGTCACGGTGCTGGAGTCACGTGCTGGAGTCATGGTGCTGACGTCACGGTGCTGGAGTCACGGTGCTGAAGTCACGGTGCTGAAGTCACGGTGCTGGAGTCACGGTGCTGGAGTCACGGTGCTGAAGTCACGGTGCTGAAGTCACGGTGCTGAAGTCACGGTGCTGGAGTCACGGTGCTGGAGTCACGGTGCTGGAGTCACGGTGCTGGAGTCACGGTGCTGGAGTCACGGTGCTGGAGTCACGGTGCTGGAGTCACGGTGCTGGAGTCACGGTGCTGGAGTCACGGTGCTGGAGTTAGGTGTGAGCAAAGCTCAAACCTCCACAACACAATTGTCATCAAAGATTTGTTAAGTTATACCATGAATTAAGGAATGATCGTAGACTTCACCTTACGAAACAGACAAAGCAAATGCGATAGTAATTATGGACAAGGTAGATTATAGTGATAAAAATGAACATATTATTAGAAGACAGGGGGAACTTACGTGCCCTTTAAACCAGACCAACTGCTTAAACAAGTTAGCCAAACCTGTTGCCAGTAAACTTGAAGAAAGTTAGGGAATCAATGTTGACCTGGCTCCCGCCTCACCTGCTTCACGCATCACTGCTACTCACTGCTGTGTGTTTGGATATGAAGGTACACGGTGACGACAGTGCAATCACCCAAGGACATCTTCATCGAGACGGTTTCGTCCCTGAGACTTTGGTCATGCTGTAGGTCCAAAGAGTTTCCATTAAAAATGTTCTGCGTATCTTTTTTTTTTCCATTGATGTGTGTATGTATTGCTCACCTTCGCTTTCCAGGTTTATTCATTTTTACTTTGGTAAATCCCAATGCGTTGGCGAAACGTCGTCAATGAAGGTTTCATGCAATTGCATGCGTGTGCCCTTGCCGTCGTGCTGCAGATTAAACCATGATTAACCCAAACCTTTCCTATTTTCTTTTCTTAATTTTCGTTTAACAATACCACCCCCATTTTCCTCATCCTTCCGTTTCCCACCCAAACATTTCCTTCATTACCCTCATCGCACCTTCCATTCTACATACTCATGGCTTCCATCCCTCACCAGATCTTCCTCATATCTTTCTTCTGTTCTTCCCCAATCACCATTAATCCTTTCAATTTCTCATCCATTCTTCCTTCTCTAATTCTTTCCTTTGCTGTACACACTTTCCCCCCAATCCACGTTAAACCTTCCCTCTCTACCCTCCCCTCCCTCTCTAATCCTCCGTAAGTCCTTCTTTTTTCCACATATTTCTCAATTCTTTCCCTTCTCACCTACTTTCTCAAAAAATCCCCCTTTCTCCCCATCCGTTTGAAGTATTCTTGCTCGTCTCTCCATTTCTCCCAGAAACATTACTTTCCCCTTCCCTGCCTCATTAATCTTCTATTCCCTCCCTATTCATCCTTTGTCTCCCCAGCTCCCTCAGACCTTCCCTTCTCCCTCGCCTCTCCTGCCTCCACCAACAATCCTTCTTCCTCCCTACCCTCGCCCAGTGCCACTGGACGCTCACCACCAAATAAATAAACACTTTATTGAATTTTGCCGCCAACGCGGCTAGTTTATTGCAAAGACCGTAGCATCAGTATGAACGTTAGTGGCTAGTTTATTGTGCATACCATAGCCACCCTATGAACGTTAGTGGCTAGTTTATTGTTCATACCATTGACACTCTATGGACGTTAGTGGCTAGTTTATTGTGCATACCATTGACACTCTATGGACGTTAGTGGCTAGTTTATTGTGCATACCATTGACACTCTATGGACGTTAGTGGCTAGTTTATTGTGCATACCATTGACACTCTATGGACGTTAGTGACTAGTTTATTGTGTATACCATTGACACTCTATGGACGTTAGTGGCTAGTTTATTGTGCATACCATTGACACTCTATGGACGTTAGTAGCTAGTTTATTGTGCATACCATTGACACTCTATGAACGTTAGTGGCTAGTTTATTGCTCATACCATTGCCACCCTATGGACGTTAGCGCCTAGTTTACTAAACATACCTCAGGGACTATTGACTTTAGTGGTTAGTTCATTGTGTAAAAGATTAGAAAAAGATTGGGCAGACGGTGCAACATCCTCCATTGAAAAGTAGGGGCGCTATGAGTACACTAAGAAAAAACACAATAAGTGTCCGGGGCCCAAGACTGTTTAACAGCCTCCTATGAGGCATAAGGGAAATTACCAATAGACCCCTGGCTGCCTTCAAAAGGGAGCTGGACAGATACCTAAAGTCAGTACTTGATCAGCCGGGCCGTGTTTCGTACGTTGGACTACGTGCGGCTGGCAGTAACAGCCTGGTTGATCGGGCCCTGATCCACTGGGAGGCGTGGTCAAGGACTGGGCTGCGGGGGCGTTGACCCCCGGAACACCCTCCAGGTAGACTCCAGGTATGGGCGGTAGTGGTTAGTGGTTAGTTCAAGGATTATGGAGGGTAACGCACGAGTACATGGCTACAAGATCTTAGAGCTAACCACTAAAAAAATTTAGAGGAGTCTACATGGATGCATTTACAATATTGTCATTTGCACAAACAATTTATTAAAACTCCATTAAGGATATTTACTGAGAGTATCTTATTGTCATTAGATAATGACGAGAAATAAGAAGAGGACGACGAAGAAGAAGAGAGGGATTAGGAGAAGGAGAAGGAGGAGGAGGAGGTTAGTAACCCAAGGAAGCCAGTATGTTCTATTTCCCACTGGAAGCCCGCAATAGTCATCTAGCACTCAGGCACCTACTTACTGCTAGGTGACAAGGGCAACAGGTGTCAGGAAACACGGTCCAACGTCTCCACCAGCCCCAGGATCGAGCCCGGATTCCTTGGTTGTGAGTCGAAGGTCACTACCGCACTGGCTCGTGCATTAATTCTCCATATTGTCTTCGTACACGACTCTATGTTTACCATACTAACATTGTATCGAGTACAATGAAATATAAATTTATGGACACGTGAATTATACTACCGCCAGACTCGTGGCCTGGTAGGCAAAAGATCTCGCTTCACACGCTGAGGAGTCCAGGTTCGATTCCCGGCAAGGGTAGAAACATTGGAAGTGTTTCCTTACACCGGTTGTCCAAGTTCACCCATCAGTAAAAACGGGTACCTGGGTGTTAGTTGACTGGTGTGGGTCGCATCCTGGGACAAAACTGACCTAATTTTACCGAAATGCTCTACATAACAAGTGTCTTTGTATATAGTAGTATGTCATTGATGTCAGCTAGGCCTGTATACCTTGTTCATGTACTTGTGGTAAATAAAGATTATTATTATTATTATTATTATTATTATTATTATTATTATTATTATTATTATTAATTATTATTATTATTATTATTATCATTATCATTATTATTATTATTATTATTATTATTATTATTATTATTATTATTATTATTATTATTATTATTATTATTATTATTATTATTATTATTATTATTATTATTATTATGTATCATTATGAACATGTTATGTATCATTTTGAACACATTATGTTTAATATTAGACACATTATGTATCATTATGAACACATATCTCATTTTGAACACATGTATAATGAACACATTATATATAATTTTGAACACATTAGGTATCATTATGAACACATTATGTATCATTATGAACATATTGTATACCATTATGAACACGTTATGTACCATTATGAACACATGATGTACCATTATGAACACATGATGTATCAATATGAACACATAATGTATCATTATAAACACATGTATCATTATGAACACATTATGTATCATGAATTTATTTAGAGTTCAACTGGGAAAAAAATCAGCTAGAAATATTTGGTTCTAATTTATACTGACCAGTGAAGAAAAAAAAAGTGACCTTGGTACATTGAACATATTTTAAGCAGGAACATGTCTGCCTCACGACGTTTCGCCCATAGTGAGGCTTCGTTAGGGTCATAATCATCCACAATGGGCGATACAGCCACATTGTGGGCGATAAAGCCCCACTGTGGGTGATAAAGCCCCACTGTGGGTGATACAGCCCCATTGTGGGTGATAAAGCCCCACTGTGGGTGATATTTCCCCACTGTGGGTGATAAAGCCACACTGTGGGTGATAAAGCCACACTGTGGGTGATAAAGCCACACTGTGGGTGATAAAGCCACACTGTGAGTGATACAGTCCCACTGTGGGTGATATATCCCCACTGTGGGTGATAAAGCCTCACTGTGGGTGATACATACCCACTGTGGGTGATAAAGCCACACTGTGGGTGATAAAGCCCCACTGTGGGTGATAAAGCCCCACTGTGGGTGATAAAGCCACACTGTGGGTGATAAAGCTCCACTGTGAGTGATACAGTCCCACTGTGGGTGATATATCCCCACTGTGGGTGATAAAGCCTCACTGTGGGTGATACATCCCCACTGTGGGTGATAAAGCCACACTGTGGGTGATAAAGCCACACTGTGGGTGATATAGCCACACTGTGGGTGATAAAGCCTCACAGTGGGTGATAAAACCACACTGTGGGTGATATAGCCCCACTGTGGGTGATACATCCCCACTGTGGGTGATAAAGCCTTACTGTGGGTGATAAAACCACACTGTGGGTGATATAGCCCCACTGTGGGTGATACATCCCCACTGTGGGTGATAAAGCCTTACTGTGGGGGATAAAGCCACACTGTGGGTGATATAGCCTCACTGTTGGTGATAAAGCCACACTGTGGGTGATAAAGCCTCACTGTGGGTGATAAAGCCTCACTGTGGGTGATAAAGCCACACTGTGGGTGATAAAGCCACACTGTGGGTGATATAGCCACACTGTTGGTGATAAAGCCACACTGTGGGTGATATAGCCACACTGTGGGTGATAAAGCCTCACTGTGGGTGATAAAGCCACACTGTGGGTGATAAAGCCTCACTGTGGGTGATAAAGCCACACTGTGGGTGATATAGCCACACTGTGGGTGATATAGCCACACTGTGGGTGATAAAGCCTCACTGTGGGTGATAAAGCCACACTGTGGGTGATATAGCCACACTGTGGGTGATAAAGCCACACTGTGGGTGATATAGCCACACTGTGGGTGATAAAGCCACACTGTGGGTGATATAGCCACACTGTAGGTGATAAAGCCACACTGTGGGTGATAAAGCCACAATGTGGGTGATATAGCCACACTGTGAGTGATAAAGCCCACTGGGTGATAAAAACCCACACCTGGGTGAT
>WNWK01000970.1:2500-157500 GCA_009830355.1 Cherax destructor
TTATTCTTAACTAATTTAAACTATTCATAATTGTATCTTATGACTCTTGTATTGTAATTGTATCTCTTACAAATTTCCAGTTATTAATATCCATATATTATTTCAGGTTAAGGAAACTCGGGAGGAATTTGACCGACGGACTCCAGCTTCATCACTTTATAAATTCCAATGAATAAATATAGCTGAAAACTAAAGATAATTTCAATTGTTTCCTGTTTATTGGATAGAATTCCATTGGTTTGAGAGCAATATTTATCTGAATTTGATCACACAGATGTATATTGCCGACAGTAATGTAGAAAAGAGGCAAGTGCAGGGCAAAAAGTTTATATATATTCGATATATATTTTGAAGCGAATAGCTTTCATTACGTATGTGTGCACTGAGAGCAACAGTGCATGTACATGAAGACGCATATATATATCAGTTTACTTACACTTTGTGTTTATTATAATCACAATAAGCTCATAACTGGTATTAAGTATTTTGAACTGGTGGTGAGAAACAGCCTTAATGATCCTGGTGTGTCGGTAGGCTTCAAGCAAGAGCAAGCATTTATTGTATCAACGCTTCCCTCTGTGTAGGTTTTTTTTAAGTCATTGATAGGGCTCCACACTATGCAAAACATTGTCAAAATGAAATTTGCTCTGCATCTGTCTCTCTCGTCATTTTGTCCACACATTTTAATTGTGTTAAATATACGGAAATATATTTAAAGAAATTTTCATTATTGTGTTGGAAACATGTTTCAATGAAGACCGAAAAATAAACATCGTATATAATATATATATGTATGAATCTTCAGTCCAGTCCTGCCCACCTACACACACACACCAGTGAAGAGGCGGGGCCAGGAGCTATGACTCGACCCATGCAACCACAACTAGGTGAGTACACACAAACACACACACACACACACACACACACACACACAGACACACACACTCTGGTACTGGAAAACCTCATGCATGAACATGTCAGGGACAGTACCAGAGAGAGAGAGGAGAGGAAGAACCAGCAAGACTGGACCTCATAGTCACCTTGAGTAGTTCTGACACTGAGGACATCACATATGAAAGGCCCTTCGGAGGTATTGATCACGTGGTCCTGAACTTTGAATTCACTGTAGAGTTAAAAGTGGTGAGTGAAGTACCAAGAGTAGGACGGGAGAAGCCAAACTACAAAAGAGGGGACTTCACATTTATGAGGAATCTCCTGCATAAGGTACAGTGTAAAAGTGAACTGGTGTGAAAAACAGTAAGTGAAATGATGGAATACTTGACCACAAAATGCAAGGAGGCAGGGGAGAAGTTCCTACTCAAGGGCAATAGAAACATTAGGAACACCAAAACGAGCCCTTGGTTCACTCTAAGGTGTAGAGAAGCGAAAATTAAGTGTGCTAGAGAATGGGAAAAAGTATAGAAGTTAAAGGACCCAGGAAAATAAGGAGATTAGCCGAAGAGACAGAAATGAATACGGTGGAAATATAAACACTAAAGCAGTATAATGTGATTCTTTATTGAAACGTTTCGCCCACGCAGTGGGCTTTATCAAGTCACAAACAGATCTACCTGGGTAAAAGGTACATGAGTATTTTTAGGATGGAGTCAGGTGGAGAATGCCGGGTAGGTTGGATCTGAACCTGCATGTGACAGTCTTACGAGTAGGGTGATAGAGTCTAGAACCTTGGGTAGCTTTAAAAAGAAATTGGATAAGTATATGAATAGACCTTCTGTAGTGTTCCTCCATTCTTATGTTCTTATGTGGGATAGCGATGAAGAAGTTTCTTGGCAATAGGTTCAGCTATGTTGTAGAAGCCGTTGTTCTGGTTGAAGTTGTTGGATATACAGATAAGTGATGATTCCAGGATTCTTCAATATTGTGTGTTGTCTTCTCTGGCGATGAGTCTTGCGTTTCTGTAGTTGATTAAATGGTTGCGTGAATTTCGGTGTTGAACACAGGTATTCCTTGGATCGTCAGATCTGCCTGCGTACTGGTGTTCTGAAATACGTGTCTGGAGGTCTCTGGATGTTTCGCCAACCTATAATTTGCTGCAGTTATTACAAGGGATTATGTATAACCCTGCAGAGGATTGAAGCTTGTCCTGTCTATTACTGGTAATGTCCTTGATGGTGGTGGATGTGGAGGTAGATACTTGGAATGAGGTATTGGAAAAGATGTTGGAAACGTGTTTGACAATAGAGTTGTTGGGGAGGACTATGTATTTCTTCTCGGCAATGTCTTCTCTGGGTGTATTAAAGATGTTTAATGCCCGTCGTCTGCAGTCTCTAATGAAGTGACGAGGATAGTGAAGTTTAGAAAATACTTGTTCAATAAGAAAGCATTCTTCCTCAAAGAACTCACTGCTGCAGATTCTGAGTGCGCGCAGGAAAAAAAAAACTATAATTACACCACGTGGTGTCGTGGCGAGAGTAGAAGTGGAGAAGATCGTGTTGGTTGGAAGATTTTCGATAAACTTTAAAACGAAGTTCATGGTCAGCTTTGCAGAGAAGAACATCAAGGAAAGGAAGAGTGTTGTCGACTTCTTCTAGTGTGAACTGGATTGATGGCTCGACCTGGTTGAGCTTGTGTTGGAGAGCTTGAACGTTGAAGCGTCTGGGAGTTATGATGAGAATGTCGTCAACATAATGGAGCCAGGTGACAGAAGAGGGAATACGAACATAAGAATGGAGGAACACTGCAGAAGGTCTACTCATATACTTATCCAGTCTCTTTTTAAAACTACCCAAGTTTCTATCCTCACCCTACTCACCCTATTCGGAAGATCGTCACATGCAGCATTCTCCACCTGACTTCATCCTATAAATCTCACAAATAAGGTAAATCTGGTTTGCCATGCAATGGGCCAATTCATTGCAAATAACGGATCCCGAAGATTTAATGCTGATGGTGGGCGGAGAGTGGCAGTGCAGTTTTTTGTAAATGCAATTTAAAAATTTTCAGAAATGAATACACATGGATAAGGAGGAAGGCCCAGCGGTAATATGAGAATGATATAGCATTGAAAACTAAATCTGACCCAGAGCTGTTGTACAGCCACATCAGGAGGAAAAACAATAGTAAAGGGTCAGATTATCAGACTGAGGAAGGAAGGAAGGAGGGGAGATCACAATAAACGACAAAGCGGTATGTGAGGAGCTCAACACGAGATTCAAGGAAGCGTTTTCAGTGGAGACAGACAGGACTCCAGCAAACCGGGATGGAAGGGTACACCAACAAGTGCTGGACACTTTACATACAACAGAGGATGAAGTAAAGAGGCTGCTAAATGGGCAAGATACCTCAAAGGCGGTGAGACCGGATAACATCTCTCCATGGGTCAGGAGAGAGGTATCAGAGGCACTGTGTGTGCGACTAAGATGAAATCATCAACACATATATTGAAACAGGGCAACTACCTGAGATGTGGAAGACGGCAAATGTAGTCCCAATCTTTAAGAAAGGAGGCAGGCAGGTAGCATTAAACTACAGAAAAGTGTCACTGACATAGTATGCAAAGTGATGGAGGAGCTTATCAAGAGAAGAGTGGTGGAACACCTAGAAAGGAATGAGCTTATGAACTATAACCAGAACAGTTTCAGGATAGGGAAAGCCTGTGTCACAAACCTACTTGAGTTTTACGACAAGGTGACAGAAGTAAGACAAGAGTGAGAGAGAGAGAGAGAGAGAGAGAGAGAGAGAGAGAGAGAGAGAGAGAGGTGGGTAGACTGCATTTTCTTGGACTGCAAGAAGGCCTTCGACACAGTTTCGCACAAGAGATTAGTGCAAAAGCTAGAGAAGTAGGCAGGAATAACAGAAAAGGTATTGCAATGAATCAAAGAATACCTAAAAGGAATGAAACAACGAGTGATGATACGTGATGAGGTGTTAGAGTGGGCGTCTGTGACGAGCGGAGTTCCAAAAGGGTCAGTCCTAGGGCCGGTGCTGTTTCTGGTATATATGAATGACAATACGGAAGGGATAGATTCAGAGGTGTCCCTGTTTGCAGACGATGTGAAGCTAATGCGAAGAATTCAATCTGATGAAGCTCAGATAGGACTGGAAAGGGATGTGGACAGGCTGCAAACCTGGTTCAACAACTGGCTCCTGGAGTTTAACCCCACCAAGTGCAAAGTCATGAAGAACTGGGGAAGGTCAAAGAAGACCGCAGACAGAGTACAGGCTAGGGGGGGCCAAAGACTGCAAAACTCACTCATGGAAAAGGATCTTGGGGTGGATATAATACCGAGCAGCACATCTGAGGTGGACATCAACCAAATAACTGCTGCAGCATATGGGCACCTGGCAAACCTAAGAATAGCGTTTCGACACCTGAGTAAAGAGTCATTCAAGAAACTATACACCGCTGTACACCGTGTACGCCAGGCCATAATTGGAGTATGCAACACCACTATGGAATCCACACCTGGTCAAGCACGTCAAGAAATTGAGAGAAAGTGCAAAGGTTTGCAACAAGACTAGTCCCAGAGCTACGGGGTATGTCCTACGAGGAGAGGTAAGGAAATCATCCTAACAACACTGGAGACAGGAGGGATAAGGGCGATATGATAATGACATAAAATACTGAGAGGAATTGACAGGGTGGATAGGGATATGATATTTCAGAGATGGTTCACAGCTCGAAGTTGAAAACTCGGATGAGTCACTGGGATGTTATGAAGTATTTCTTTGGTTATAGAGTTGTCAGGAAGTGGAACAATCTAGAGAGTGATGTAGTGGAGGCAGGATCTATCCACAGCTTTAAGAAGGATACGACAAAGCTCTTGGAGCAGGGAGAGAATGGACTTAGTAGCGACCAGCAAAGAGGCGGTGTCAGGAGCCGTGACTCTACCCCTGCAACCACAAATAAGTGAATACGATTAGGTGAGTACACACACGCACAGGAACGACCTTAGCTGGAACGATGGACTGCTAGTGCCAGTTCTCTCACAGAGGTGACACGGAAGCTCAAAGAAAAAGTGCCGAAGCTTTCAAATTATTGAGAAAGAAATGATTGTTAGACATAACCTACGACAAAATACCAGGTGAGCTAACTCTCATCTCAAAGTTGTTATTATCAGAGTAGGATAAACGTAAGAGTTTATTTAAATAACTATATTTTCTCCTGATCTCAGACTATTTATCTCGATCTTAATGTTCTGCTTTTCTCAAGTTCAACCTCCTTGCTGTTTCACTTATTTTCTTCTTTTTAATTGCAATGTCTTCCTTCATTCTAATAAATCTTATTTTTGTTTGTTATAAGCATGAAATTTCTGCTCTCCCCCCCTCTACATATAACTTTTTTAAATAAATATTCTCTGTATCAACCTAACCACTCTACCTCTATCCATCATGCCTAGTTTTTCCTAGATTTTCTTATCTAATTCATCTTCCAAAAAAAAAAGGAAAATTTGGTGACAGTGTGTCATCAGTTATTTCGTTTTGCATTTTTCCTTTGCACTCATTTGCCTTTCTATTACCGTTTTTTTCTAGTTTATAAATTTTACCTTGTATTATTTTTTACATGTTGAACAGCATTATTTATCTTCCTTCGAAAATCCATTACTCAATGACTACACTCCTCTCTTGACCATTTATGTAATGTCTCCTGAAATGAACATCACATTTTTTTGACATTCTCATGTTCACATTTTATCAAGATTTCCATTAAGTAATTACTCACACCTCGCACTAGCAATCTTATCTCTTAATTTATTCACTGTCGTTTATTTTTTTTATCCATGCTGGATTCCACCAATAAACTTATATCATTTGCTTCTCTAAAACATATAAATCCAGACGATTACCACTCAATCTTTCAGCCACTCGCAGCATATAATAAACAAACGTGCAAACCATAGCCGAGATACGCACTTCTCGGTGTATATATGCATGGAGATACTCAACTCTAGGTGCATATATAACTAGATACACAGTATACACGTCAAGGTGAACATCTATCGTTGAATATATATTTTTCAAACTTCCGTGTAATGTGATGTTTTGTTTGTCAGGAAACAGGACAATTGTCTCTCGACACGGGTGTTGGTCATATGAGGAAAAAATTCCATCGTTAAGCATCTGCTAGCCTACCAGAACTAAGGTTAAGCCCCATTTTTAAAACCACATAACCACTACCCAATGGTGTAACCAAAGATGATGGTACCCTTACAGGTGTCCCAAATATTTTAACAATATTTTTACAGCCTCGACCGCATAGGTATATATATGTGAGCCTAAACTATTTATTGGTAATAAGTGAGAACATATTTATAAACCCAGTTAGCAAGTCACACTTTTTTGTTTTATCAGAGTGTTTGTGTCTTATGTCTCAGACTTGTGATACTATTTTCATTTATAATAATTTATAAAGAAATAATTTTACCATTAACGGAAAAAAAAATGTTCTCAGATTTGAGTCGCAGACTTGTTCTACCATTTTGTAACAAAACTGACTAAAAAATCGGAATGATTATTTTAAATATTTGATGTATAATAATAATAATAATAATAATAATAATAATAATAATAATAATAATAATAATTATTATTATTATTATTATTATTATTAATCAGAGTTTGTGCCCCGTGGCCTGGTGGCTAAAGCTCTAGCTTCACACCGCGAGGGTTTACGTTCGATTCCCAGCGCGGGTAGAAACATAGGGCGTGTTTCTTTACACCGGTTGTCTATGTTCACCCATCAGTAAAATGGGTACGTAGGAGTTAGTCGACTGGTGTGGGTCGCATCTTGGGACAAGGACCTAATTTGCCCGAAATGCTCTGCATAACAAGGGGCTTTCTATATAGTAGTATGTCATTGATGTCAGCTAGGCTTGTATACCTTGTACATGTACTTGTAGTAAATATATTATTATTATAATAATAATAATAATAATAATTAATTAATAATAATAATTAATAATAATAATAACGATAATAATAATTATAATAATATAAAAATAAATTACAATACTACTACTACTACTACTACTAATAATAATGATATTAATAATATAATAATAATAATCACACTAATAAGTGTTTGTTTTATTCTAGTTTACTGTTTGTATGACAATTGGTTGAAAAGTTCATGCAAATTAGTTACCTTCTAGCAAATGCCTGAACAAATACCAGTCTTGCACTTCTTGTCAACTATTGCTAGTTTTATTTTATTGATCAAATTCACATTTTTAATGAAAACTCTGAAAATGAATCAGAAGCATGAAAAAATGCATCATAGAATTTATGCAGAAATTTTCCAAATGAATCCCTCGGAAAGGTATAAGTCTATCCATTGGCATAAAATTGTTGAAAAATCTCTTAATAACCTTAAAAACAACGGGCCCTAGGGCAGGCAACTTGAGGGACTCCGTGACGCTAAAATTTAATTGTCAAATTACATTACATAAATTTCTAACAACTTTGCTCTGGGGCTTTTGCCCTATGGCGTCTCCCTCTCAAGGCGGAGAACACCTTCACTCAAGAACTGTTTAGAAACAGCTTGCACCCGGAAGTCATCACACGCGTACAGAATTGCTTGCAGCAACGTGGTTAATTTGCAATAAAAAGAGGTTTAGACTGGTTTTGTTTTGTTTAGGATGAGATAAAATTCAAAACAGGTTACACAGCATTTGAGAGAAGGTTGACTCCAGGGTTAATGATCCCCGAACTATAGCAGAGGGTGGGGGGTAGGGGGGTGCTGTGTCTGGTCAAGTTCTGTAAGGGAGTAAATGACTTACTTGTCAGGCTGACGAGGATCTCACCCTCTGCTCTTAACGCAGAGACCAAAAAAATATTCTCAGTTGAGCAAGGAACCTTCAGTCGACGTTTCGGTCAGTCCTGGGTTAGTGTAGGTGAGTACACACACACACACACACACACACATGGGTTAGTGTAGGTGAGTACACACACACACACACCAGTAGCGATCAGTGAAGAGGCGGGGCCAGGAGCTGAGTCTCGACCCCTGCACCCACAATTAGGTGAGTACAATTAGGTGAGTACACAGACACACACACACACACACAACCTGAAAATGAAAATGGAAAAAGTGAATGAATGAATGAGTGAATGGGCAAAATGAAGGAAATTTCAGCAGAAGCTTCAGCAGCAGCACAAGTAATGAAGGAAAAAGGAGTGGATGAATCAGAAGGCAGAAGTGAAAACAAAGACAACAAGGAAACTAATGAAAACCTGACAGAAAACCTGGAAAAACGATAGAAGGAAAGTTGAAAGATGGCCAGAGGTCAATGATGATCGAAGGACTTTAGGAGGCTAATGGCAGGTCAGAAAGGAGAACGAGGAACATTATATTAGAGAGCTTGGTTAAGAAAGGCTAGAATGGATTCGCTTATGGTTGGGTACTGAGCACCACCTTTCAAATATGGCTGACAAAGTTTGCTACTTGTCAACTTATTGGCTGAAAAAGTAAATCAAACTGTTTATAGCATAATTATGGAACATTGATGTCAGGCACTTCGCACTACCTCGTGCTGGGTTGACTTTTTAAGATCATCAATAATATTGAGTGATGAAACTCAGTTGTCTTCAGAACATTGAAAAAGTCTTATAGCTTGCAGAAAGTTATTATAGCTCTAACAAAGAACAGCTCTATAAAGTATTAAAATATAAATTTAGTAGTGTAAAAAAAAAAAAAACTTTAAATATCACAGAAGTAATGAAAACAGACGTAGAACCGTAGAGGTAAATAATGGGAACACTGAAGTAATTGCACACCTTCAGTGATCAGGTTGCTCGACTCTGATATAAAAACAAGTTATACAGTTGCGTGTTGTGAGGATGAAAAAACAAGAGTAGCAGGTGTGGTAAACCCGTAAGGCAACCTTTGAGAGCAGACCGACTCGTGGGTCAGTGACGGTTCAGCTGGTACGACCACGCACCTCACTGCTGAAGCTCTGGTCAGCGCAGGTGGCTGATCACCTGTCATGGGTGACGCCCTAGTTAGCGTGATTACCTGTGTCATGGGCGACGCCCTAGTTGGCGTGATTACCTGTGTCATGGGCGACGCCTTAGCTGGCATGGTTACCTGTATTTTGGGTGACGCCCTAGCTGGCATTGTCAAAGGCACTTGTCGATAGTGTGTGCAAGTGTGTGTGTACTCAACTATTTGTACTCACCTATTTGTGGTTGCAGGGGTCGAGTCATAGCTCCTGGCCCCGCCTCTTCACTGATTGCTACTAGGTCCTCTCTCTCCCTGCTCCATGAGCTTTATCAAACCTAGTCTAAAAACTATGTATGGTTCCTGCCTCCACTATGTCGCTTTCTAGGCTATTCCACTTCCTGACAACTCTATGACAAAAGAAATACTTCCTAACATCCCTTTGACTCATAGGAGTCTTCAACTTCACACTGTGACCCCTTGTTTCTGTGTCCCCTCTCTGGAACATCTTGTCTCTGTCCACCTTATCTATTCCTCGCAGTATTTTATATGTCGTTATCATGTCTCCCTAACCCTCCTGTCCTCTAGTGTCGTCAGGCCGATTTCCTTAACCTTTCTTCGTAGGACAATCCCTTAGCTCTGGGACTAGTCTTGTTGCAAACCTTTGCACTTTCTCTAGTTTCTTGACGTGCTTGACCAGGTGTGGGTTCCAAACTGGTGCTGCATACTCCAGTATGGGCCTGACGTATATGGTGTACAGAGTCTTGAATGATTCCTTAGTGAGGTATTGGAACGCTATTCTTAGGTTTGCCAGCCGCCCGTATGCTGCAGCAGTTATCTGATTGATGTGTGCCTCAGGAGATGTGCTCGGTATTATACTCACCCCAAGATCTTTTTCCTTGAGTGAGGTTTGCAATCTTTGGCCACCTAGACTATACTTTATCTGCGGTCTTCTTTGCCCTTCCCCGATATTCATGACTTTACATTTGGCAGGGTTAAATTCAAGGAGCCAGTTATTGGACCAGGCTTGCAGCCTGTCCAGGTCTCTTTGTAGTCCTGCCTGATCCTCGACTGATTTAATTCTTCTCATTAACTTCACATCATCTGCAAACAGGGACACTTCTGAGTCTATCCCTTCCGTTATGTCATTCACATATAGCAAAAACAGTACAGGTCCTAGGACTGACCCTTGTGGAACCCCACTCGTCACAGGTGCCCTCTCTGACACCTCGTCACGTACCATGACTCGTTGTTGCCTCCCTGTCAGATATTCTCTGATCCATTGCAGTGCCTTTCCTGTTACGTGTGCCTGATCCTCTAGCTTTTGCATTAACCTCTTGTGAGGAACTGTGTCGAACGCCTTCTTGCAGTCCAAGAAAATGCAGTCTATCCACCCCTCTCTCTCGTGTCTTACTTCTGTTACCTTGTCATAAAACTCCAGTAGGTTTGTGACACAGGATTTTCCTTCCCTGAAACCGTGCTGGTTGTCGTTTATAAGCTTGTGTCTTTCTAGGTGCTCCACCACTCTCCTCCTGATGATCTTCTCCATGACTTTGCATACTATACACGTCAGTGACACAGGTCTTGTGTGTGTGTGTGTGTGTGTGTGTGTGTGTGTGTGTGTGTGTGTGTGCGTGTGCGTGTGCGTGTCTGTGTGTACTCACCTAATTGTACTCATCTAATTGTGGTTGCAGGGGTCGATTCATAGCTACTGGCCCAGCCTCTTCATTGGTCGCTACTAGGTACACTCTCTCCCTGCTTCATGAGCTTCATCATACCTCTTCTTAAAGCTACGTATGGATCCTGCCTCCACTACATCATTCTCAAGACTATTCCACTTCCTGATAACTCTGTGACTGAAGAAATGCTTCCTAACATCCCAGTGACTTATCGGAGTCTTCAGCTTCCAGTTGTGACCCTTGTTGCTATGTCCCGTCTCTGGAACATCCTGTCTTTGTCCACCTTGTCAATTCCTCTCAGTATTTTATGTTGTTATCATGACCCTCTTCTCTCTCCTGTCCTCCAGTGTCGTTAGGTTGATTTCCCTTAACCTCTCCTCGTAGGACTTGCCCCTTAGCTCCTGGACTAGTCTCATTGCAAACCTTTGCACTGCGTGTGTGTGTGTGTGTGTGTGTGGGTACTCACCTATTTGTGGTTGCAGAGGTCGATACATAGCTTCTGGCCCCGCCTCTTCACTGATCGCTACTAGGTCCTCTGTGAGTGTGTGTACTCATCTAATTGTACTCGCCTAATTGTGGTTGAATGGGTCGAGACTCAGCTCCTGGCCCCGCCTCTTCACTGATCGGTACTAGATCCTCTCTCTCCCTGCTCCATGAGCTTTATCATGTAGATGAAGGGTTCAGAGAACCGACAAGTTGTTAAATTAGACACATATGACACATATGCAACAAGTGTTGCATATGTGTCTAATTTAACAACTTGTCGGTTCTCTGAACCATTCATCTACACCCTGTCTGACACAGCAACTTCTTGAGATCTTGATACAAAGGGATTCTTCAACATTTGTCCAAACCTTTGGACAAGGACTTACTTCGACTAGTGGTTGATACCACTATGATCCGCCTCCTCCTGCTTCATCTCACCTGTCTACAGTATATAAGCAACTTCTATTTGCCTTATATTGTATTTACTTCAAGATTGATGGACTGAACACATCGACTCCAGGCCGAGGGACTGATTACCTCAAACTCCTCCTTTTATTACTACTTTCTTCTTTGCATTGGACTGATGAAGCCACTGTGTGGCGAAACGTTTCCTCAATAAAGATACCCAAGTGTTGCATATGTGTCTAATTTAACAGCTTTATCATACCTCGTCTTAAAGCTATGTATGGTTCCTGCCACCACTACATCACTTGCTAGACTTTTCTACTTCCTGACAACTCTATGACTGAAGAAATACTTCCTAACATCACTTTGACTCATCTGAGTCTTCAACTTTCAATTGTGACCCCTTGTTTCTGTGTTCCCTCTCTGGAACATCCTGTCTCTGTCCACCTTGTCTATTCCACGCAGTATTTTGTATGTCGTTATCATGTCTCCCCTAACCCTCCTGTCCTCCAGTGTCGTCAGGCCGATTTCCCTTAACCTCTCCTCGTAGAACATACCCCTTAGCTCTGGGACTAACCTTGTCGCAAACCTTTGCACTTTCTCTAATTTCTTGACGTGCTTGACCAGGTGTGGGTTCCAAACTGGTGCTGCATACTCCAGTATTGACCTGACGAACACGGTGTACAGTGTCTTGAACGATTCCTTACTAAGGTATCGGAATGCTGTTCTTAGTTTTTTTTAAGCACAGATGACAGTCATCAGCTGAAATGGCATCTGTTTTTTCTTACAATGTGCAGCAAATGTACATAGCTGTGTATCATAAATTGTTATTTGGAATGTATATCATCATTATTTGTTTAGCTGCATGACATTGGTAGTCTGTTGGGATTATGACTTATCAATTTCACAATGACCATTAAGATGACAATGCACACAAATACGAGAAGCAAGAATGCATTCCCAGTGTGTGTGTGTGTGTGTGTGTGTGTGTGTGTGTGTGTGTGTGTGTGTGTGTGTGTGTGTGTGTGTGTGTGTGTGTGTGTGATATATATATATATATATATATATATATATATATATATATATATATATATATATATATATATATATATATATATACTGGCAATAAATTCTCCTAGGGTCTATACACTGACGGATGTATTGTTCACCTCTCAGTATATATATACTGAAAGATGCAGCTTTCTCAGCGTAATGTCATATGCATATTCAATTTTATTGCCAAAAAAAAAAAAAAGGATTCCAGTGAAAAACTGTAGCTCCTACTGCAAACTGTAGATTAAATATCTGCCATGAAAATCATCTTCGCAAGTCAAATACTTATATTATTAACGATGAAAATTCGAAATCTTAAGGAAATAAGAACAATTAGGTCTCAAATCTACTGTTAGTTAATATTAGCTAAGTAAAATTAATACCTGGAATAATAGCGTTAATTACATTACAAATTTATTCGTGAAGTATATTTTTCCATGTGAAATGCCAAACTGATAAATCATCAATAACGATGGTGATAATTTATTTATCAGGAATAATGGGTAAGCTTCTACTAATAGGGATCTTAGTTATATATTAACTTTCTAGGGATCTTAGTTATATAATAACTTTCAAGGGATCTTAGTTATATGATAACTTTCTAGGGATCTTAGTTATATAATAATTTTTAGGGATCTTAGTTATATGATAGCTTTCTAGGGATCTTAGTTATATAATAACTCTCTAGGGATCTTAGTTATATGATAGCTTTCTAGGGATCTTAGTTATATAATAACTTTCTAGGGATCTTAGTTATATGATAACTTTCTAGGGAACTTAGTTATATAATAACTTTCTAGGGATCTTAGTTATATGATAACTTTATAAAGCTCTTAGTTATATTATAACTCTCTAGGGATCTTAGATATATAATAACTTTCTAGGGATATTTGTTATATAATAACTTTCTAGGAATCTTAGTTATATAATAATTTTTAGGGATTTTAGTTATATGATAGCTTTCTAGGTCTTAGATATAATACTTTAGGATCTAGTATATGATAGCTTTAGATCTTAGTTATATAATAACTTTCTAGGATGTATAAACTTCAGGAACTTACATAATAACTTTCAGTCTTGTTATAGATAACTTTATAAGCTCTTAGTTATATAATAATCTCTAGGATCTTGATATATAACTCTAGGTTAGTTATATAATAACTTTCTAGGGATATTAGTTATATAATAACTTTCTAGGACTTAGTTAATAATAACTTTCAGGATCTTAGTTATATGATAACTTTCAATCGTAAAGATCTAGTTATATGATACTTCTAGGGATCTTGTATATAATAACTTTCTAGGGATCTTGTTATATATAACTTTCTAGGATCTTAGTTATATAATAACTTCTAGGATCTTAGTTATATAATAACTTTCTAGGGATTTAGTTATATGATAACTTTTAGCTCTTAGTTATATAATAATCTCTAGGAGATTAAATTTGAAGTTATATGATAACTTTCTAGGGATCTTAGTTATATAATAATTTTAGGATCTTAGTTATATGATAGCTTTCTAGGATCTTAGTTATATAATAACTTAGGTATCTTAGGTATAGATAATTTCTAGAACTTAGTTATATAATAACTTTCTAGGGATCTTAGTTATATGATAACTTTATAAAGCTTTAGTTATATAATAACTCTAGATCTTAGGATATAATAACTTTAGGATATTTGTTATATAATAATTTCAGGATCTTAGTTATAGATATTTTAGGATTTGTTATATAATAACTTTCATAGATCTTAGTTATATAATAACTTTTAGGGTCTTAGTTATAAAGACTTCGGATTTCAGCTTTATTATTTCTAGTGGATTCTTAGGAATAAATATATTTTCGAATAACTTTCTAAGATCTTAGTTTATATTAACTTTCTAGGGATCTTAGTTATATAATAACTTTCTAGGGATCTTAGTTATATGATAACTTTCTAGGGATCTTAGTTATATGATAACTTTCTAGGGATCTTAGTTATATGATAGCTTTCTAGGGATCTTAGTTATATAATAACTTTCTAGGATCTTAGTTATATGATAACTTTCTAGGGAACTTAGTTATATAATAACTTTCTAGGGATCTTAGTTATATGATAACTTTATAAAGCTCTTAGTTATATAATAACTTTCTAGGGATCTTAGTTATATGATAACTTTCTAGGGATCTTAGTTACATAATAATTTTTCTGTGGAGCTTTTGGTCATGTGATCGAGGCTTTCTCCTGGCTTACCTCGCATGTTCATAAAAATATTAAATATTACTAAGTAAAATGTGTTGTTTAAGCGCCTTGTCAGGTTAGCAACATTTTTATAAAGGGTATAGATGCAGTAAACACGTCTGTCTTGCACATAGCGGACGAAGTATCGAGCCTTTATCATTCCTTATGCTGAATGATCAAACTAGTTTAACGCTTCATAAAAAAAAACGTGCCTAAAGTATTATTATTAAATATATTATTCTTTCTCCCTAAAGTGTTTCAGCATCGTCTTGAACTTTAACTTTATCATAAAAACAAAAAACGGACTCAGAAATAAACCAGAGACAAAATGTATATATTATTAATAAACATTTATTTTATAACCTTTTCCGAGACGCTTTCACCTGCATAGCCTGGTTGAGATAGTCGATTGTTTTTTACTGTTGGCGGACGGAGAATCGAGTCTCCACCACTACATGTGCTGAATGACTTATACAGGAGTTAACGCTTAACATAAAAGCATCTAATTATTCCAGATTGTAAAAGGAAAACAGAACTTATAATAAAATTTAAATATAAAACGACTTTGTCGACCATAAGAAATAAGCCAAAATCCCTATTATTTTTATTTAAAAAATCTACATATTTCTTAAATGTTTTAAATATTAATGTAATAATACTGCATCAAGCAGTCGCGGATTTCATTTAACTTTTATTGCAAACATATTTACGACGAATATACCAAGGTATATAAACATCTTCAGCATAAAACTGTTAAAATATACAATAATAAAAATATCAACAAATATAAGAATCTGTAAGAGTAAGCGAGGACTATGTCAACAACTGGACAGGTAAACAAGGCTGGCAAGCAAGTCTTGAAGGAAACTCCTTGAGGAAAGAGCCTCCATTCCCTCACCACCAATGTTTTCAGTCCTCATCATTACAGACTACAACTATAGTTAATTTTGACGTCCACGTTTACTTTCTTTTCAGGAAATAAATTAATCTAAATAAATCACAGAAGGGATGGAGTTCGAACCCATGGCAGACGAGTCCTAAAACTCGCGAGTGAGTCATTATTAATCTATTTCGTATTTACAATTATTTAATTTTATGTTATGAAATTATTGTTTCTTAATTCGTAAAGGCAAAATATTATACTAGTGCTTTTGTGATGACATCCTCAGGATGAACAGGAAACGCTGGTACAGTGCTGCAGTATTGAACATGCAACATTTGAACACCAATGATCGAATCCCATCCTTCTTTATGTTTATTAACTGTCATTCATTGGACTTATGTTGAGTTTAGGTCCATGTGCCTTTGAGGGGAATCAGAACAGTTGCACCATGACAGCTTTTGTGGGTGTGGGACGAGGCTGTAGTGTTAAAGTTAGTGCTGTTGAAGCAAACATCTCACACAATGCTGTTTGTAAAGTCATCAGCTTCATAGCTCAGTGTTATAGCCTCAGGTCTACGAGCCTGGCCCATAGCCGGGCTCCGAGAGTAGCTAAACTCTCGAAACTCTTCAAAGGTATATCAAAGGTGTACTACATGCTACCATACACAACAGTAAAATGTAAAAAATAAAGTAACTGCTTCATAGGTATAAACAGTGAATGATAATAAAATGGCTAGGTTAATAAAAAAAATAAAAAAAATATCAAAGTTAATAATAATAATGTGTCAGTTATTTTAATTTTCATATTATACAGTGTTTTTTTCCATTAACTCGACATGGTGTTTAAACGTTGCAGCTAGGAAGCAGCAGATATATCTTATTTAAGAGTACTATGTGAATATTACGCTGAATGTTGAAATTAAAAGACGATATGTGGTTAAAAAGGGTACATTGCGATGGTTAGGCGAGGGACTGTATAGGTAGAGAAGGTGGAGCAGAATCGGATGACCTTGAGGCTGTGAAAATCGTAGGTGGCAGAAAGAAGCGATAGGGGTCATCCCAAGAAAAATCAGATGGAGGGTGTGAAGGAGGCTTTAAAAGTAAGGGATTGTACATCCACCATGCGTAGGTATGAATGAATGGAGGAAAGTGAATGAGTGAGTTTTAAATTTTTCTATTCCTTTTGATACAACGGTTCTTCTTATTTTTGCTTTAATCGTTTGTATATGTTCGAATTATGCTATATTGAAGAGAGAAATGATGATAGACACAGCTGTCAGTGCTACATATTAGACACAGCTGTCAGTGCTACATATTAGACACAGCTGTCAGTGCTACATATTAGACACAGCTGTCAGTGCTACATATTAGACACAGCTGTCAGTGCTACATATTAGACACAGCTGTCAGTGCTACATGTTAGACACAGCTGTCAGTGCTACATATTAGACACAGCTGTCAGTGCTACATATTAGACACAGCTGTCAGTGCTACATATTAGACACAGCTGTCAGTGCTACATATTAGACACAGCTGTCAGTGCTACATATTAGACACAGCTGTCAGTGCTACATATTAGACACAGCTGTCAGTGCTACATATTAGACACAACTGTCAGTGCTACATATTAGACACAGCTGTCAGTGCTACATATTAGACACAGCTGTCAGTGCTACATTTGTAAGACAGCTGTCAGTGCTATATTAGTAAGACACCTGTCGGTGCTACATTAGTGAGACTCAGCTGTCAGTGCTACATTATTGAGACACAGCTGTCAGTGCCACATTAGTGAGCCACAGCTGTCAGTGCTACATTAGTGAGCCACAGCTGTCAGTGCTACATTATTGAGACACAGCTGTCGGTGATACATTTGTGAGACAACTGTCAGTGCTACATTTGTGAGACAGCTGTCAGTGCTACATTAGTGAGCCACAGCTGTCAGTGCTACAATAGTGAGACACAACAGTCAGTACTAATAGGAAACATTTGGAAATCAAATAATTTATTTTTTTCATTTTACTGTTTTGCATTTCCATCATATTAAACAGTAATCAAAAACTGTACTCATATTTTTCTGTGAAAGTTGTGTCTAATGATTGTTGCTATAAGCCAAGTTAGACAATCACTTCTGTCATAGCCACTCTATATACGTGTACTGAATAGTATATTACTATTCAGTAATATACTATACGGAGTATTAATTATGTAGAGATATTCTAGAGGAGAATAAAAGGCACAATACCGTGACTGGAACAATGGTCCAAGTCGGACCATTATTTGTTTAAATGAGCACAAACAAAATTTTACTACCATAATAATGACCAGTCTAGAGACTTAAATATACATGACTGATGAGGGGCAGGTTACATGTATATATATATATATATATATATATATATATATATATATATATATATATATATATATATATATATATATATATATATATATATATATATATTTTACATATAAATGCTTTATTAATAGACAGAATACATTGATAGAAAACACAAACATGAACATGAATACAATGGTACAATATGTCAAAGATTATGAATCTCCTTTATAAAATTTTCTCTTATACGTTTAAAGATATTTTTTTTTCATTTACGTTAATGTAAAAAATAATTATTTTGTACCAAAAGAAAAAAAATATATATACCGATTCGGGTACCATGGTCTTGCGTGTCGTAAATCCGAGGGAAAGATTGCAAGACATGAAGAGGTTAATAACATTATCAAGAGGAGCCTCACAACAGCCGGATGCCCAGCAGTTAGGGAGCCACCCCAACTATGCAGATCTGATGGCAGCCAAAAGCGTCCAGATGGTACCACCCTTCATACCTGGACAGATGGCAAGCAGGATTCTTTGAGTATAAGAAGTAGATTATTAAATATAATTGCAGAGCAACGTAGACGTCGAAACTTACCATAGTTGTGGAGTTTGTGTTGCTGAGGACAGAAGACACTGATGTTGAGGCTGGGTGCCCAGGATTTTGTATAGGACAGGAGGCTTCTCCCTCCAGGCATAACCTTCAGGACATATTAATATTATTGCCATGTCGACCTTGTTATTCTACCCCGTCGTGAGGAGTGAGTTTCACAACTATATACGCATGTGCAAGATTAAGTAATACTTAATATTTTTACAATGTTGCCAGGCAGCCTCTATTTTAAATATTAATAAACTGTTGTCAAACGCTGTTTTTTTTTAACTAATATCCATTTTCCGTAAGACTTTGATTTCTGGGAAATATTTTGATTCACAAGCTGAATGTATTAAAGCCAAATGTATGATCCACTGTAATTATCGTATGAGCTTCCTAAGTTTTGATTTAAATAGTTTCATCCAGCTTCTCAGAAATGGTACGTGGCTAGAATACTGCAAATATTATCTCTATATGGATCGTAACTCAAGTTAGAACAAAACTATGACTATTCCAGGATCATTTGTTTCCACAAGAGATTTTTTGTGCTAAATTCTTTCAAAAAAAAAAATAATCGTAATTTTTAAAGAGAAAAGGAAAGCTTAGAGAGTAGAATGACATATCATGGGTCCCTGACCTGTGTGATGTGACCTGACTCTAGGTCCCTGACCTGTGTGATGTGACCTGACTCTAGGTCCCTGACCTGTGTGATGTGACCTGACTCTAGGTCCCAGACCTGTGTGATGTGACCTGACTCTAGGTCCCAGACCTGTGTGATGTGACCTGACTCTAGGTCCCAGACCTGTGTGATGTGACCTGACTCTAGGTCCCAGACCTGTGTGATGTGACCTGACTCTAGGTCCCAGACCTGTGTGATGTAACCTGACTCTAGGTCCCTGACCTGTGTGATGTAACCTGGCTCTAGATCCCTGACCTGTGTGATGTGACTTAACACTAGGCCCCAGACCTGTGATGTAACCTGGCTCTAGATCCCTGACCTGTGTGATGTGACTTAACACTAGGCCCCAGACCTGTGATGTAACCTGGCTCAAGATCCCTGACCTGTGTGATGTGACTTGACACTAAGTCCCTGACCTGTGTGATGTGACCTGACACTAGGCCCCCGACCTGTGTGATGTGACCTGACACAGGTCCCTGACTAGTGTGAAGTTGCTAAACACTGGACCATGACCAAAGGGGCATCATTAGCATGAAATTATCACACACATAGAAGGCTGAGGCCATTTATAAAATATTTAAACACAATACTAACTAAATGGTTATAAACATGGCCACAGTTTTTAAAGGAGTGGACCGGTAAGCCAGTGGAAGGCCTTGATCAGATGATCAAAAGCTCCAACGGCGGGTCATCATCTGACCAAGACTCGCGTCAGGAAACGCTTGTATTGTTTCCTGACAAACCTTACCTAGCCTAACCTAAACAAAATCAAAATATTTCGAATATATATAATGGATCAAGGACTTTTAGTGCAAAGGCAGTCATTATTATATGTCAGAGAGTGTTGACGAAGCAGCAGTTATTTGAATTGTAAATTCAGTGGGATTGGAAAAACCAGATTTTTTTTGAAAAATGAACTGAATTCATGGACTGTACTCACGCGACACTGGTGTTGCTTAGATTTTACACACATCTAACTTACATATCCTGCAAAATAAATGGAAAAATTTTAACTACAGGTTTTCAGCAGTGCATGAAGACTTGGAAGCTAGATTTATATAAACAATATTAAAGACATGATTGCATTATTTATCACTAAAGTACATGTAAAAAGATTTTTTAATATAGTTTTAAGCATCAGTGATGTAAAAGCTTAGTTTTTTTCGTGGCTTTATCTGGGATTATTTTAGGATAATGAACTTCAGAAAAAATCTCATATATTAATCTAATTTTATTATCAATTTAATCAGAACAATGAATGGAAAATGATTTGACAAACAATATGGTAAGGCTTTATTTTCTTAGAGATCTCAGTAGTAATGAGCGAACGACCACATATTTGTAAACTACATATAATTTTGAATTTGAAATATGCTTTAAAAGGAGTGCAAACGAGATTTTAAATCTTATAGGCTTAACCATTACAGGCTTCCATAAGCGTGTTCGGAAAGAATGGCGACAAGGGGTTTTTAAGCGTGGCGTGCTGTTGGAGTGTGTGCAAAATAACATTTAAGAAATGATTCAGGGAAACCGATCAACTGGACCTGAGTCCTGGAGGTGGGAAGTACAGTGCCTACATTCTGAAGGAGGGGGTGGGAACATAGCAGTTCGAAGAGTCATCATATTTGTGATGTCTGCCCACTTCTAGGAAAACAGCTCTTGAATGAATGATGCTGAATGCGTGTTTCCTTTTTTGGGGTCATCCTACCTCTGTGAGACGGCCGGCGTGTTAAACTTAACACCCATTTGTAAATTTCCTTTAAATGTAGATGAAATATATTGTGAAGTAAGCGATGAGCGCAATTTTCAAGAAGACTGACATAAATTGGATCTCAGATCATACGCTGAGAACTTCATTGATGTCCCATCGAGCAAAATTAGTTTTGAGAAAAATTATAGAGATGCGTAGAGAACTTGAAGCATAAAACCCTTTAGAGTAGAACACCATCGAAAAAATAATAAAGGTCTTGCAGAGTTACACATATTAAACCATTTTGTTACGACTTTATAAAAAAATATGCAAGCCTGACCTGCCATTATTTCCAAAGGGTGTTATTCATATAATTTTAGTATACATGACTATTCTCCTGACACCTAAAATGGGTTCTGTATAATTTTTAAAAGTTGCAAATTATTGACATGAACATGGAATTTTAAATTATCAGGTTTGATGTTACTAGTCAGTATACCAACGTCCCTTTGGATGATCCATTAAGTGTCCTTCACGAACCCTTCAAATGGTCTTTCTGTTCATATCTTTGTAATAAGTGTACTTATTAACCTGCCTATTATCTATAAAATTTTTAGCATGCCTTTGAATTATCTTTTCGTATACAGTATGTTGAAAAATCTACATAAAGAACTAAAACACTGAAAGGCCTTTTCAGCCTCGGCAAGTTGGTCCGATCTTCCAAGTTTACATCAGATTGTAAGCAGAAAGGAGGCTTCCTTTTAATATATGCATAATATGTTATATTCTGGATCGTTCAGTTTATTGCAGAACCTAGTTAAATGCTATGAACCTTAAGATTATGTTTTATTAATAATTTTTTCGAATATTTGAGTCTGACTTTCTAGATTACACCAATTTCATTTTGTGTAATATTCTTTTACGCCTCTTGTAAGTTTGCTAACAGAAATGTTTTCTGAACGTTACAAAAAGGCTAATTGGGTAAATGATGTTGTCATTTTACCACAGAACTCATTTCCCTATTTAAATTATTATGTGATTTAAGTAATGTAATAAAACGTAGTTCTCCAGCACACAGTATAATACATGGCACAGTGAACACATAAAGTGCACACACACACACACACACACACACGCGCACACACACACCAGGAGCTATGAATCGACCCCTGCAATCACAACTAGGTGAGTACACACGGGAGAGAGTTTGGAGGAGGTGAATGTATTCATATATTTAGGAGTGGATGTGTCATCAGATGGGTGTATGAAAGATGAGGTGAATCATGGGTGAGTGGAGCACTTAGAAGACTGTGGAGACAAAGAACTTTGTCCATAGAAGCAAAGAGGGGAATGCATGAGAGTATAGTTTTACCAACGCTCTTGTATGGGTGTGAAGCATAGGTGGGGATGTTACAACAAGGAGAAGGCTGGAGGCACTGGAGATGTCATGTCTAAGAGCAATGTGTGGTGTGAATATAATGCAGAGAATTCTTAGTTTGGAAATTAGGAGGAGGTGCGGGATTACCAAAACTATTATCCAGAGGGCTGAGGAGGGGTTGTTAAGGTGGTTTGGACATGTAGAGAGGATGGAACAAATATAATTATAATAACTTCGAGAGTGTATAAATCTGCAGTGGAGGGAAGGTGGGGTATGGGTCGGCCTTGTAAAGGATGGAGGGAGGGGGTAATGGAGGTTTTGTGTGCCAGGGGCTTGGACTTCCAGCAAGCATGCGTGAGTGTGTTAGATAGGAGCAAATGGAGACAAATGGTTTTTAGGACTTGACGTGCTGTTGGAGTCTGAGCAAGGTAACATAATCAGGGAAACTGGCAGGCCGGACTTGAATCCTGGAGATAGGAAGTACTGTGTCTGCACTCTGAAGGAGGGGTGTTAATGTTGCAGTTATATAACTGTAGTGTAAGCACGCCTCTGGCAAGACAGTGATGGAGTGAATGATGAAAGTTTTACTTTATCGGGCCACCCTGCCTTGGTGGGAGACAGCCGATGAATAACACTGCCACTAACCAAGGACTCGAAACAATGCTGTTTTGGCCCGCCTCATGGTGAGCGAAACACATAACGCTCCAACCCACAGGCCCATGCAATCCTACAAGAATGACGCACCCAGCCAAGCTAGGTGTTTTACTGTCATCCGAGGACATACGGTGGTGTGGATGCCTCTGAGCTAATTTCATTCTACTGCCTGTTTGGTGTACTAGCCCAACGAGCAGTATTTTATATTACTGTAACACTGCGACTAGCCAAGGACTCGAACCCATGCTGCTTTGGCCCGCCTCATGGTGAGCGAAAACACATTACGCTCTAACCCACAGGACCACGCAATCCTACAAGAATCACGCACAAAATCCTACAAGAATAACGCACTCTGCTGGGTGCGTGATTCTTGAAGGATATGGTGGTCCTGTGGGTTAGAGCGTCATGTGGTTTTCTCTCACCATGAGGCGGACCAAACCAACATGGGTTCGAGTCCTGGCTAATCCATGTTGTATTGATCAATACCTCTTGTTCGTGGTTACTATTTATATATATATATATATATATATATATATATATATATATATATATATATATATATATATATATATATATATATATATATATGTCGTGCCGATTAGGTAAAACTTGCGATTTTGGCTTAAATAGCAACGCTCACCTTGCCATATAAGACAAGTGAAAATTTTGTATGCAATAATTTCGCCAAAATCATTCTGAACATAACGAAAAAATATATTTCATTGTGTTTGTTTATTATTAAATTAATGTTAACGTATCTAAAATATATTTAGTTGGGTTAGGCTAAATTAAATTGTGCTTGTTGTAATAAGGTTAGGTAGGTTTTCAAAGTTTCTCTTGGTACAAAATTATAAATTCTTACATTTACATAAATGAAAAAATATATCTTTAAACGTATAAGAGAAAATTTTAGAAAGGACTTAATTTTAGATGAGTTCTTGCTAATTGACCAGTTTTACCTAATCGGACGACATATATATATATATATATATATATATATATATATATATATATATATATATGTTGCGATTAGGTTAAACTTCGATTTTAGCTTAAATAGCAACGCTAACCTTGCCATATAAGACAAGTGAAAATTTATGTATGCAATAATTTCGCCAAAATCATTCTGAACCTAACGAAAAAAATACATTTCATTGTGTTTGTTTATTATTAAATTAATGTTAACGTATCTAAAATATATTTAGTTGGTTAGGCTAAATTAAATTGCGCTTGTTGTAATAAGGTTAGGTAGGCTTTCAAAGTTTCTCTTGGTACAAAATTATAAATTCTTACATTAACATAAATGAAAAAAATATATCTTTAAACGTATAAGAGAAAATTTTAGAAAGGACTTAATTTTAGATGAGTTCTTGCTAATTGACCAGTTTTACCTAATCGGCACGATATATATATATATATATATATATATATATATATATATATATATATATATACGTAAGAAGACATTATTGCTCACCCAGATCCTCTAAGTGCCATCACCCAAGACACAGCAACTTCACCCTAGACAAAGATGCATCCACCTCTGATGAAGAAATTCATGTGGACGAAACAAAACCCTGACGATCCCAACTAGCCTTCTTCACAGCCCTGAATATACCAACATGTCCGCAAAAGAACTCCACACCAGACAACAATAAAACTGTGAAATACGCTAACAGAACCCCAACATTCTTCACAAAACCCAAGTGTTAGATTTCATTAAATGTAACACTTTGTACTAACTTCTAACAACTTTGTACTAACATATATGCCAGCAACTATATATATCATCATTCAAAATTAGCGTAACAATCACCCAAACTGCCGACCTTAACACTACCTCCATCATGACAACACAGTTCACCATCTCAACGACTTCCTGCTGAACTCTTGCGCCTATAAGCTGCCTGTCTGCCTGTACACAATATGCTCTTACCCACTCAACAGCTGGGTTAAACCCTGGCTCTTTCGATTGCTGTTCTTCTGTTCCCATTTCAAGGCTCACTCATATAGAACCTTTTCCTATGCAGATTGTCAAGCGGTTCTGTTTCTATACCTTGATTCAATATAATCTTTCTTTGCTATCTTTTTAGTTTCTTGGTGGTAAAACCCCAAATCTCCAATGAGTAAATGCATCGGATACTCATGTTTATATGAGAGATGATGTGTGGTAGGCAAACTGCGCAACCCACACCGTACTGGTTATATTATATAGTACCACACACCGCTGCAGTAAACCCATTGTATACCACGCACTGTTGCAGAAACCATATGTACTGTTGAGGTGAGCACATTATGAATCACACAGTATTGTTATAACCATATATATCACACACCATTGTTGTAAACGTATTATGTACTGCACACTCCTGTGGTGAGTGTATTATATATCACACACCCTTGTTGTAAACACATTATGTACCACACGTCATTAAGTACATTACGCACAGAAGCTTCTTTCTCTCAGTGAATATAAAAGGAAATATTACATTAATCCTTGTTTATGACATTTAAGTATCCTTGACAAGTGACCCTTGTGCAGCCGATAAAATTTAAACCTAGCAACCTATCTAACAATAATAGGTTGTTTAACGGTGGTTTAAAGTCTATCGACTACACTAAAATAGGTATCAAATATATTCTCAGCATTTCGTTGCTGAGGGAAACACACCTCTTGGTGTATATATACTGTGAAAGTATTAGTAATAATAAAAACTAAGTTAATTTTTGAATTCTTTATTTCCAGTATTTAACAAGGTGATGTAAGCGTGGCCAGGAGTCCGACAGATGACGTGCTGCTAATATCACTAACCTGAAAGTAAACATGCAATTATTGCTATTATAAATTATAGAAATTTATCTTACTACAGATACTCTTCCATTATAGTTCTAATTCTTATACAAGTCGGAATAATTAAAATTTTGAAAAGATAATAAAATTCATATTACTCACCATACAGACCACCGTATCTACCAAATCCACCCAGGCCGCCACCAAATCCACCTAGGCCGCCACCAAATCCACCAAGGCCGCCACCAAATCCACCAAGGCCGCCACCAAATCCACCATGTCCTAGACCCAATCCACCGAATCCTCCGCCTGTTGATACATACGAGAAAATGTGAATCTTTTTATTTAAGTCACATTAGATTAGCTTAGCTAGTTAGTTTCAGTGACAATAAAACTACTGTAAAAACTTCATTGTATGAAAACCATTTAGAATCTTTAAAAAAGATTCATATTATGTCGTTCATTATTTATTTTTGAGTAGATAATACATATTTTGTGTAAAGAAACATCAACAAGTAGACGCAGTATGGCCCACTCAAAAATTGGATAAAATTGAAGAATATCGGAAACCTTTATTTACTTTTGTTATACTATTATTTATTTATTTTTATTATACAATTTCAACTACAAGAAGCTTCATCAAGAACTTCATAAAGCAATTTGTAGGTGAGATCTCGTAACATTAATAAAAGGTCTTTTGCTAAAGCAAGTATTTTCCACCATTTGACAACATGCATTGTACAATGAAAAAGAGTCCATCACGAGTCCTTATTTTGGTGATAAGCGCATACGTAAATGTTTTATCATTACATTTCCAAACTTGCCGAGAACTGACATACGATTATTATAACTTCTCTTCAAAAAGTAGAATTAAGAATATTACTCACCAAATCCTCCGTATCTACGGATATAACCACCATAGGCGACGGCCACCATCACAGCCAACACCATCAGGATAGACAGGAAACGCTGCCGTCAAAAAGACTCAGCGTTAGCATGATGGGTTTTAAAATAAAGAATCAATAGTTTTGTAATATATGATCCAATAATTAAACACAAGGTTTTGATAATCAAACATCACGATACGAAAGAATCGTGGATTTGAATACTTGCCATGGTTATGGAGTGTGTGTTTCTGAGGACAGGAGTTTCTGAGGACTGGTAGTGAGGCTGGATGCCCTGGTCTTTATATAGGTCAGAAGGCGCCTCTCACCATCCGTTACCTGCTGGATAAACACCTGGTCAACCTTCCTTAGGAACTCGTATGTACTTCCCAGGAAAAAAAATACTTCAAAAGGTCTGAGCTCTTGAGGTTCGAGCTCTGAAGATACTAGCTCAGTATCGGTAAGCTTTGGCATGGTAAAATTTTCAAATGAATGAGCTTTGTAACTGTTAGCTGTAAAATATCATATAAATTTATGGAATGAGAGAAAGACACTCATAAAATATAAGCTTTTCAGAGAAAACACGAAACTTATAAATGTAAGTTACCAACAAGAGCTAATATCTCCACGTCTTTGTCGCAAAGTAACATTATAGTTAAACCTATTTACCCTACCAAAAGGAAGAACTTGCTCTCATTTGAACATAACATAAAAAGAAAGAAAGAAGGAACACTGCAGCAGGCCTACTGGCCCATGTGAGGCAAGTCCAATTCTCCTACCGGCTTAAACCAATGCTCTAACCTAGTCAGGTCAGGTCACATTCACTTAAGGAAGGAGAACGGCATCTAACCTAGTAGCAGAAGCTAGTCAGGTCCAACTCACACCCACCCACACCCACTCATGTTTTATCTAATTTATTTTTAAAACAACACAACGTCTTAGCTTTTATGAGGGTACTTGGGAGTTTGTTCCACTCATCCAGAACTCTATTACCAAACCAGTCCTTTCCTATATCCTTCCTGAATCTGATTTTGTCCAACTTAAAGCCATTGCTGCGTGTCCTGTCTAGGCTAGATATTTTTACATCCCCTTTATTTATTCCTGTTCTCCATTTATACACCTTAGTCATATTCCCCCTAATTCTACGCCTTTCTAGAGAGTGCAGATTCAGGGCCCTCAGTCTATCCTCATAGGGAAGATTTCTGATACATGGAATCAACTTTGTCATCCTTCTTCGTACGTTTTCCCGTGCATTTATATCCATTCTGTAATACTGTGACCAGAACTGTGCAGCATAATCTAAATGAGGCCTAACCGAGGATATGTAAAGTTGAAGAACAAACTGAGGACTTCTATTGTTTATACTTCTTGATATGAAGCCAAGGATTCTGTTAGTTTTATTGCGAACACTTATGCACTGTTGTCTTGGTTTTAGATAACTTCTAACCAGAACTCCTAAATCCTTTTCGCAATCAGTAATATTAAGATCTACATTATTTAGTTTATATGTGGCATGGTTATTGTCCTGTCCAATATTTAGAACTTTGCATTTGTCTATTTTAAACTGCATCTGCTACTTCTCCGACCACTGCATCAGTCTATTCAAATCTTCCTGGAGTGCTCTAATGTCCTCATTACAACCTATAAAATGTACTTTTTCTTGATCCTTCCAGTTCCTTTGAAAATATATGTAAATGAATGAAAGCTTTCGGGTATTTTTGTTTTGTTATTTTTGTATGGAAGACTCGTCTCACTTTACCTGGATTATAACCTAACCCGATGAACAGTATTTACATGGCACTCATGAAATTTTTATTGTATTATTTTCCTTTTTCTGAAAATTTTCTTGGATAGTGAGGGAGACTTCAGAACGGTATAAATACGGTATAAATTCTGACTCAAGAAATCGTAATAACATGATTGTAAACAAACCACGGTACGGGTGGGGTTTGAATTCACGGTACGGGCGACTCACACACCACGAGTTCAATCCCCACCCGTACCGTGATTTGTATAAATTCTGACTTCTCTCCTGACACCTATAATTAGTTCTGTGTTCTTATATGGAGAGAAAACGTATAACTTAACTGAAAAGTTGCAAAATATTAACATGTTCATTAACTTTGTATATGAACTTTTCAAATAGTCTATCTGTACATATTTTTGTAATAATTTAACAAATGAACCAAACCATTTTTTAGCATGCTTTTCTGGATTATATATCGTCTGAAGTATGTTAAGCAATCTACTTATGGAATGGTAGAAAGAAGTGGAAGTATGATCAGATGAAGAGTATGACGGAGGCTTTAGGTGGTAACGGATTGCACATCCAACACGTTAAGTGTGAGTGTGCCAGATATGAATGATTGGAGACAAGCGATTTTTAATGTTTAAGGTGCTGGAGTGTGAGCAAAGTAACATTTAAGAAGGGATTTAGAGAACCCGAGCTTGAGTCCTGGAGGTCTGGAGTACAGTACCTTCTCTCCAAAGGAGGGGTGTACGGGCTGCAGTTCAGAGGGTCATTTTACAGTTATGCTTGCCCACTTTTGGCATGTCAGTTATGGAATGAATGAGGGAACATCCCTTTCTAGACCCAACCTACATGTGCGGGAAATCAAGTGTGGCTTTCTCTCTATCTATCACTCTTTCTTTCTCTATCTTGACACCTATAATTATAAATACGGTATAAATACGTCACCTTGGTACACTTTGATGAATTACCTTACCTTACCTTCGATGAATTACCTTCCAGTTCCTTTGAAAATATATGCAAATGAGTGAAAGCTTTCGGGTATTTTTGTTTTTGTTTTTTAAAGTAGTATTTTTTTCATATTTGCTGTCGCGTATTATATTGTGCGTAAATGTACTCACGATCATGGCAAGCAAAGAAGATATCAGAGTTCACCCACATCATTCAAGTGTCACTACCCAAGACACAGCAACTCCTCCTTAATAATATTGGTAGAATTACCGACAATATGTTAAGTAAAAGGACACAAATGCAACTAATGTGACATTTTATTGTGGCAACGTTTCGCTCTCCAGGAGCTTGAGAGCTCCTGGAGAGCGAAACGTTGCCACAATAAAATGTCACATTAGTTGCATTTGTGTCCTTTTACTTAACAACTCCTCCTTAGTGAATCCAAGACGCATCCATATCTGATGAAGAAATTAAAGTGGACGAGAAAGATCAGGTTGATCCCAACTCTTCTTCTTCATAATTGTAAATACAGCATTATGTCAGCCAAAGAACTCCACACTAGAGCCTGTAATTAAACTGAGAAATACGCCAACTCCACCCTAATGTTCTTTACAAACCCTAAGCACAAGTTTCGATGACATCTTTCTTCAATGATCATTTCAACAACTTTGTACTAATATACATTCAAGGGACTATATACAAAGAATTCATAATTAGGATAACTATCACCTAAACTGCGCCACCCGAGCAGCCTGTTAAAACCCGAGACGCCCTAATCCACTGGACCACCACCAATATATATATATATATATGTGTGTGTGTGTGTGCGTGTGTGTGTCGTGCAGAATAGGTAAAACTGGTCAATTAGCAAGAACTCATCTAAAATTTTCTCTTATACCTTAAAGATATATTTTTTCATTTATGTTAATATAAAAATTAATAATTTTTTACCAAAAGAACCCTAGAAAACTTACATAACCTTATTATAACAAGCGCAATATAATTTTGCCTAATCCAACTATATATTTTAGATAAATTTACAATAATTTAATAATAAACAAATACAATGAAATATATATTTTTCGTAGGGTTCAGAATAATTTTTGCGAAATTATTGCATACACAAATTTTCGCTTGCATTATTCGGCAACAAGAGCGTTGCTATATAAGTGTTTTTCTCTCAGAGTATAGACAGTAAAAGTAGTTAGACTGTTGGGTTTAGTCCTGACTCTTTCTCTTCTCCTTCAGTTCTTCCTCTCACCGGCTATTCTTCTTCTGTCCCCACTTCCCCCTCGCCCCTAGTGGCTCCTTACCTGAGAGTCTGAACTGAACTGAGTATAGACACTGAAAGTTTACTTTAATCTATATTATAGAAATTAAAACATTTTTAGTAGCTGATGTTCAGGTGAAAATGAATCTATAATGACCCACGTGTTGTAGATGTCATTTATACCCAACAATTCAACCATTCATGTAACCACACGACACAAACACTGGTATGGGGACCAATATAGAGGAAAACATTAACTGAGTTATTTGTTGAAATATTTATTTCCAATACATAACAAGGTGATGTAAGCGTGGTGGACCTGACTTAACTCAGTGGTGGACCTGACTTAACTCAGTGGTGGACCTGACTTAACTCAGTGGTGGACCTGACATAACTCAGTGAAGACGTGTCTTGTGTGCTCTCTGTGAATCTGAACAAGATGTCCTCTCTTGAGCTACTCTACCAGCAGCTGAGGGAAGAACTGAGGGTAGCTAAGCTTGAGATACAGCGACTGACTGAGGAAAACAAGAGGATTCGTAGTAATCCTCCTGTTGAGAATCCTCAAGCCAAGAAAGGAACCTGGAAAGTGGCTGGAATGCATGGGACAAAGTTAAAGATCAAGAGGACGGATGGAGAAGTGGAATCAACGAAGAACAAGGAATCTGTTGTGGAAACATCGAACCGGTTCTCCATGTTACCTGATGAATGTGAGTCGACTACTGGGAACATCACGAACGACACCAAGGAGGGTAAGAACATTGTTCTTGTTGGGGATAGTCAAATTAGGTACATGGATAGGGCCTTCTGCTTGAAAGATAGAAGTAGGAGACAGAGGGTTTGCTTTCCTGGGGCTGGGATGGAGGATATTGTTAGCCGTCTGGACGACATCATGAGAGGTAATGGGAGCAATCCTATTATCTGTCTCAGTGCTGGAGGCAACGATGTTGGCAGACGTAGGAGTGAGGACCTGACTAGCAGGTATAGGTCAGCAATAGACATAATTAGGAAGAAGGGTGGGAACCCTGTCATATGTGGTATTTTGCCAAGGAGAGGAGTTGGGGATGAATAGCTGTCCAGGGCAATTGGTGTCAATTGCTGGCTGGACAAACACTGTAAGGATAATGCAGTACCATTCATTTGCAACTGGGACCACTTCCATGGCCGAAATGACATGTATGCCAGGGATGGGGTTCACTTATCCAGGGCAGGTGTGGATTTTCTTGCTAGCTCAGTTGAGGGTGTTGTTAGGACTTTAAACTAGGATTAGTTAGAGGTATGGGTTTAGAAATGTAAAATACTGAATGTCGAAATATAGATCTAGGCTTTGATATAAAAAATCTTAACAATAACAAGGACAGTAATAGGTATAGTGGAAAAACAGAATGGAGCAGGAAGGGTGAAGAGAAAGGAGGGTCTTTAAAAGTGTATTATACAAATAGTCGTAGTGCTAGGAATAAGATGGACGATTTGAGATAAGTTGCAAGTGCAGGTAACATTGATGTATTTGCCATAACTGAGACGTGGTTCAATACGAAAAATAGGGACATGCCTGCTGAATGTCATATACAGGGTTTTAAATTGTTCCAAGTAGACAGAACTTTCGGGAAGGGGAGTGGAGTGGCACTGTATGTCCGAGATCGCTTGAACTGTTGCATAAAAAAGGGAATAAAGTCTGAAATAACACATACAGAGTCTGTCTGGATAGAATTTTCAGAGGGGCATGAAAAATTGATTTTAGGTGTGATATACCGTCCCCCAAACTTAGATAGGGACCAAGGGAGACTACTATGGGAGGAAATTGTTAAGGCCACAATGCACGATAACGTAGTTATTCTGGGAGACTTCAACTTTAGTCAAATTGATTGGAATTTTTTGACTGGGAATTTAGAATCTAACGACTTCTTAGAAGTAGTTCAAGATTGTTTTTGAAGCAGTTTGTTACAGAACCTACAAGGGAAATAACTTGTTGACTTAGTTCTGGCAAACAAGGAAACACTTGTTAATAATTTAGAAATTACAGAGGAACTCGGCGCAAGCGACCACAAATCAATTACCTTTGGCATTGAATGGAAGTTTCATAGTAGGGATAACTCAGTAACGGTCCCAGATTTTCGCTTAGCAGATTACAATGGACTTAGAGAACACTTATCATCTGTGGACTGGGGTAATGAGAGAGCTATCAATATGACAGTTTTCTGAACACTATACATGCTGCTCAAAGAACATTTATCCCATATAAAGAAATTAGATCGAATAGAAATGACCCAAAATGGATGAATAATAGGCTCAAATATCTTTTAGGGCAGAAAAAAGGAATTTATAGGCGTATCAAAAGAGGTGAGGGTTATCTTATGAATCAGTATATTGACATTAAGAGGACGTTAAAAGGGGATAAGAAAAGCTAAACAGGACTACGAAATTAAAGTTGCTAGGGATTCGAAAACTAACCCAAAAGTTTTTTCCAGGTGTATAGAACAAAAGTTAGAGATAAGATAGGTCCCCTTAAAAATAATTATGGGCATCTTACTGACAAGGAGAATGATATGTGCTCTATTTTTAATAATTATTTTCTCTCGGTTTTCACTCAGGAAGACACTAATAATATCCCAAGAATTAGGTATTTTAGTGGGCCTGAAGAAGATAAATTATGTAGTATCACAGTCACTACCGAAATGGTTATCAAACAGATAGACCGTTTGAAGCAAAATAAATCGCCAGGTCCTGATGAGCTTTTTTCAAGGGTTCTTAAGGAATGCAAATGGAACTCTGTGAACCCTTAACTAACATTTTTAACCTATCTCTTCAAACAGGTGTAGTGTCTGATACGTGGAAGATGGCTAATGTAATTCCTATTTTTAAAGCAGGGGACAAGTCGTTACCATCAAATTACCGCCCAATAAGTCTAACATCAATTGTAGGCAAATTATTAGAGTCGATTATAGCTGTTAACATAAGAAGCCATCTCGATAGGCATAATTTGATTAATGATACTCAACATGGATTCACCAGGGGCCGTTCCTGCCTAACTAATTTATTAACTTTTTTCAGTAAGGCTTTTGAGGCAGTTGATCATGATAAAGAATTCGATATTGTTTATTTGGATTTTAGTAAGGCTTTTGATAGAGTACCACATCAGAGACTGTTAAAGTGGCTGCTCACGGCATTGTGGGGAAAGTGTTTTCATGGATCGAGTCATGGCTCACCAATAGGAAGCAGAGGGTGTGCATTAATGGGGTTAAATCTGAGTGGGGATCTGTAACAAGTGGCGTTCCACAGGGATCGGTTTTGGGCCCGTTGTTGTTTATAATTTATATAAATGACCTTGACGAGGGAATTACTAGTGATATGAGCAAATTCGCTGATGACACGAAGATAGGTAGGATAATCGATTCAGACGTAGATGTCACGGAACTTCAGGAGGATTTAGACAAACTCAATTCCTGGTCAGAAAAATGGCAGATGCAGTTCAATGTAGATAAATGCAAGGTTCTGAAGCTCGGGAGTGTCCATAACCCAAGCACTTATAAGTTAAATAACGTAGAACTTAGCCATACAGATTGCGAGAAGGACTTGGGGGTGATGGTAAGCAGCAACCTTAAACCAAGACAGCAATGCCTAAGCGTACGTAATAAGGCAAATAGATTACTGGGATTTATATCAAGAAGTGTTAGCAACAGAAGTCCAGAGGTTATATTACAGCTTTATACATCATTAGTAAGGCCTCACCTAGATTACGCAGCTCAGTTTTGGTCTCCATATTACAGAATGGACATAAATTCGTTAGAAAACATTCAGCGTAGAATGACTAAATTAATACATAGCATTAGAAATCTTCCTTACGAAGAAAGATTAAAGACCCTTAAATTACATTCACTTGTAAGACGTAGAATGAGGGGAGACATGATCGAGGTATACAAGTGGAAAATGGGTATTAACAAAGGGGATATAAATAAGGTCTTGAGGATATCTCTCCAAGAGAACCCGCAATAATGAATTCAAGTTAGATAAGTTTAGATTTAGAAAGGATATAGGAAAGTATTGGTTTGGAAATAGGGTAGTTGATGAGTGGAACAGTCTGCCTAGTAGGGTTATTGAAGCTAGGACCTTGGGTAGTTTCAAATTTAGGTTGGATAAATTCATGAGTGAGAGGGGTTGGATTTGAGTGGGACTCGGAAATGAGTGAATGGAATTGTCAAAGCTTATTTCTTGGGTAGCATTGAAAATTGGATTGAGCAAGTGTTCTGTTAGTGGGACGGATTGTGAAGGACCTGCATAGTATGGGCCAACAGGCCTGCTGCAGTGTTCCTCCTTTCTTATGTTCGTTCTTATGTTCTAAACATGAATAGAACATTATTCTTTTCCAGTACTAATATTACTCACCAATTCCTCCATATCTACGGATATAACCACCATAGGCGATGGCCACCATCACGGCCAACACCATCAGGATGGACAGAAAACGCTGTCAACAAAAAGTAAGAAATTAGAATGAATCATCTTATAGGATTCATTGAGTAGACTATCAAAGATCATGATTCACCAGCGACGCAGACGTCAAAACTTACCACGGTTGTGGAGTTTGTGTTGCTGAGGACTAAAGACACTGATGTTGAGGCTGGGTGCCCAGAACTAGAGGCTCGACCCTCCAGGTATAACCTTCAGGACATGCTGATTTATTACCTTGTCGACCTTGTTATTCTACTTCGTCGTGAGGTGAGAGTTTCACAACTATATACACAAATATAAGATTTAATAATATATAATATTTTTATAATGTTGCCAGGCAGCCTCTGTTTTAAATATCAATAAACTGTTGTCAAACTTTTTTTTTTTTTAACTAATATCCATTTTCCGTAAGACTCTTTGCTTTCTGGAAACTATTTTGATTGATTCTCAAGTTGAATTCATTAAGCCAAATGTATGATCCACTGTAATTATCGTATGAGCCTTCCATTTTTTTTATTTAAATAGCTTCACCCAGCTTGTCAGTAATGGTAAGTGGTTAGAATACTGCAAACATTACCTCTCTATGGATCACAAAAGTGAGGCTTTAGAACAAAAATATGACTATTCAAGGATCATTTGTTTCCATAAGAGACTTTTTGCTAAATTTAAAAAAAAAATTTCATTCTACCCATGAACTTCTAAATACTTTCGTTATTTCAAAGAGAAAAGGAAAGCTTAGCAAGTAGAGTGACACTCCATGGGTCCCTGAAACTGTGATGTGACCTGACACGGGTCCCTGAAACTGTGATCTGACCTGACACGGGTCCCTGAAACTGTGATGTGACCTGACACGGGTCCCTGAAACTGTGATGTGACCTGACACGGGTCCCTGAAACTGTGATGTGACCTGACACGGGTCCCTGAAACTGTGTGATGTGGCCTGACACGGGTCCCTGAAACTGTGTGATGTGGCCTGACACGGGTCCCTGAAACTGTGTGATGTGACCTGACGCGGGTCCCTGAAACTGTGTGATGTGACCTGACGCGGGTCCCTGAAACTGTGTGATGTGGCCTGACACGGGTCCCTGAAACTGTGTGATGTGACCTGACGCGGGTCCCTGAAACTGTGTGATGTGACCTGACACGGGTCCCTGAAACTGTGATGTGACCTGACACGGGTCCCTGAAACTGTGTGATGTGGACTGACACGGGTCCCTGAAACTGTGTGATGTGGACTGACACGGGTCCCTGAAACTGTGTGATGTGACATGACGCGGGTCCCTGAAACTGTGTGATGTGACCTGACGCGGGTCCCTGAAACTGTGATGTGACCTGACACGGGTCCCTGAAACTGTGATGTGACCTGACACGGGTCCCTGAAACTGTGATGTGACCTGACACGGGTCCCTGAAACTGTGATGTGACCTGACACGGGTCCCTGAAACTGTGATGTGACCTGACACGGGTCCCTGAAACTGTGATGTGACCTGACACGGGTCCCTGAAACTGTGATGTGACCTGACACGGGTCCCTGAAACTGTGTGATGTGACCTGACACGGGTCCCTGAAACTGTGTGATGTGGCCTGACACGGGTCCCTGAAACTGTGTGATGTGACCTGACGCGGGTCTCTGAAACTGTGTGATGTGACCTGACGCGGGTCCCTGAAACTGTGTGATGTGGCCTGACACGGGTCCCTGAAACTGTGTGATGTGACCTGACGCGGGTCCCTGAAACTGTGTGATGTGACCTGACACGGGTCCCTGAAACTGTGTGATGTGACCTGACACGGGTCCCTGAAACTGTGTGATGTGACCTGACACGGGTCCCTGAAACTGTGTGATGTGACCTGACACGGGTCCCTGAAACTGTGTGATGTGACCTGACACGGGTCCCTGAAACTGTGTGATGTGACCTGACATGGGTCCCTGAAACTGTGTGATGTGACCTAGCACGGGTCCCTGAAACTGTGTGATGTGACCTGACACGGGTCCCTGAAACTGTGTGATGTGACCTGACACGGGTCCCTGACTAGTGTGAAGTTACTTAACACTGGACCATGACCAAAGGGCCATCACTAGTATGGAATTATCACACAGAGAATTCTGAAACCATTTATAACATATTTAAACAAAATCAAAATATTTCGAGCATATAATGGACCAAAGACTTATAGGGTAAATGCAGTCCTTATTACATTTTATTATACTGTACTTACCCCAATTAAATCATGTCAGTGAGTGATGTAGAAGCAGCAACTCATGAACACTTGCAAGCTAGTGTTTAGAATAGAGGGTGTTCATGTTCATGCGTTGCTGAAAACGTGCTAGTGAATTTTTTTCCAAATATTTTGCAGGACATGTAAATGTGGCACTAACTCATGTGTTAGACACATAGATACAACATTAAGTGTAAAATCTAAGCAACACCAATGTCACGTGAGGAGAATCCATTCATTCAAGTTAGTGATCCAATTCAGTCAGTTATGGAATTTAGCCCAGAAACCTGCTATCCTATTTCTGTCTACTTGAATTCTAACCTCTAGTTTACACATAGGACAGTGTGTGGTAGGTTGGTTGTAGATATGTTGCATCTCTGCTGGTGGGCTGGAGGATGTGGCAAGACCCCTAACAACTCGGCCACAATAAAATACAAGGAAGGCGAATTCAGTGTTATCGCTACTAGGTACTTACTCGTGGAGGCAACCCCCCTCCTCCACTCTTCAAGGACCTAAACTTACTCACTGTTCAGAGCATCCACACTTACTACTGTGCAACCTAAATTTACAGAACCATAAATTCCAATATTAATCGTGAACTAAAACGCTTTCTTGATAGTTGTGACAGCACCCATTGGCACAATACCAGACACAAAAATCTCTGACATTCCCGTGTCCGGCTAAATCTATACAAACGTTCAATGTACATTAAAGGGCCTAAAATCTGGAACTCCCTAACTGAAAACTCTAGAACTGCAGACTCGGCCACCATTTTCAAAACTTCCGTCAAAAAACATCTTATCCAACATCGGACGTAGGTATATGGAGGTCCCCTGCCTAACCAAAAACTCCAGTTTCCGGTCATTATGTGACTAAGACCCTGGTCAGGAACATGTCTTCCCTCTCCTTGCCCTCCCCATACCCCAGCTTAGGGAGGTTTTTAACGGTCTGGAAAATCAAAAGTTGCGTGATTTTCCACAACTAGATTTATATTAACAATATTAGAGACATGATTGCATAATTTATCACTAAAGCACAGTATGTAAAATGATTTATGAATATAGATTTAAATGTTAGTTATGTAAACGCATAGCTTGTTTCGTGGCTTTATCTGTGATTATTTAAGGATAATAAACTTTAGAAAAAATCTCCAATATCTACTTAATTTTATTATTAATATATTCAGAACCATGGATGTAAAATGATAAATACATATATATGTCGTGCCGAATAGCTAAAATTGGTCAATTAGCAAGAACTCATTTAAAATTAAGTCTTTTCTCAAATTTTATCTTATACGTTTAAAGACATATTTTTTTTTTCATTTATATTAATGTAAAAATTAATAATTTTGTACCAAAAGAACCTTAGAAAACTTACATAACCTTATTATAATAATCGTAATTTAATTTAGCCAAATCGAACTAAATATATTTTAGATAAGTTTAAAATAATTTAATAATAAACAAACACAATGAATATATTTTTTTCGTTAGGTTCAGAATGATTTTTGCGAAATTATTGCATGCACAAATTTTCGCTTGCCTTTTTCGGCAAGAAGAGCAAGTTTTACCTATTCAGCACGACGTTGCAGTAGGTAACACCCTTCGGTGCCTAGTCGTCAAGGGTGGTCAAAAGGGAGTCAAGAGGCTGCCGCAATGTTGAAACCAACTCAGCTCGTCTGAAGGTTCTGAAGCAGCTGCCCATGGAGAACGAGTATACATCAACAACATGTCAGATGAAAAGCCTTGATCAAATTGGATTTTGCCAATGCTTTCAACTTAGTCAGAAGGGATGCTGCTCTCAAAGCAGTTTCTAGGCACTTCCCTTCCCTCTATTCCCTCATACAATCGTGTTATAGTGTGACTTCTAAACTATTGTTTGGGGACCATGAAATTGACTCGTGTGAGGGTGTGCAACAGGGGGACCCTCTCGCCCCCTTTCTATTTTGTCTAGTCATCAAGGAGGCCACAGAAGTGCTCTCTAGTGAGCTCAATATCTGGTTCTTGGATGATGGTACCCTACCCGGCACTAAAGAATCTCTCCTAGAGGACATAAGAAATATTAAAGACATGGGAGAGAGCCTGGGCCTATCTATAAACCCCACCAAATGTGAAATAGTTTCTACGAATCTACATATGATCCAGAATATTAGTGCTGTTTTACCAGGAGCACGATCCATTGATCCAGACAACAGCACTCTCCTTGAGGCTCCTCTTGGGACCATGGACGATGGATGGCAGGATAAAAGACACTGATACACATGATGCCTTCTACTTACTCACCAGGTGCCTGTCCATCTCAGAACTTACCTACTTCCGGAGATGCTCCCCAGCCTTCAGCAACCCGAAACTCAGGGATATGACTACCTCCTTAAGACCATGCTAGAAAGTGTATTGAACCTTTCCCTTCCAGACGGACAGTGGTTGCAAGCCTCACTTCAAGTCAGGCTTGGGGGGTGGGAGTACGCAAATTCTCCCAGATTTCCTAACTTTTTCCATACCATTAAACGAGTTAATAAAACAAATTCTTCCGGACAACCGCAGTGACTCAGCAGGAATACAGGATCCTAGCTATGCCAGTGCCATCACTGAATGGGAGACTCTCGCTGCCCCAGCACCAAAACCTATTGCAGCACTGGCCTACAAACAGTCAAGTTGGGATAGTCCCATCGCTGAAACGGTACTTTCCAACATGCTTAGAGATGTAACATCAAACAAGGAGACTGCACATCACTCTGGAGACTTCCTCCAAACAGTTCCCATTTCGGCAATGGGAACACGCCTCGACCATAAGTCTCTCCATATTGCAGTGGCTCTCCGCCTTGCTGCCCCAATTCACACAGAATATACGTGTATTTTCGGCGATGCGCAAGCCGACTAATATGGTCTACATGGTCTTAATTGTTCCAAAACAAAGGGTAGGCACGCAAGACACAATAAAGTCAACGACATCATAAAGAGAAGCCTTGCTACAGCTGGATGCCCAGCCGAGAGAGAGCCCCGATCACTAGCAGTCAACAATACTTACAACCCAGCAAATTGCCCTAACGGAATCCCCATCTATCCTTGGAAGAATGGCAAACTCTTAGCATGGGACAATACCTGCGTGTCAACGCTGGCTGACACCTACATCCATCAGAGTGTCGGGCGACAGGGAGGAGCTGCTGACCACAGGGAGGAGAAGCAGATCGGCAAGTACAGAGACATAAGCCAACAGTATCAATTTGTCCCAGTGGGATCAGAGACCTTAGGATCTTGGGGAAAAAACGCCACACGCTTCCTTAAAGAACTGGGTTCCAGACTCATTGACCCCAAAAGGGACCCGAGGGCGACCACTTTCCTGTTCCAGTGCTTCAGTGTGGCCATCCAGAGGTGAAATGCTTGCTGGGTACTTGGCTCGAGTCCGGCTTCAGAGGAGCTGGAGGAAATTCATAATATTTGACATAATGTACCAATGTATTCATGTTTTTATTTTTTTGTCAGTGTATTCAGTCTATAAATAAAGTTCACATAGAATATAGAATATTGGGGGTGGTAGGAGAAGAAAATATTAAAACAGCTCCGGGAAGAACCTTGAGTTTTCCCTGAAGTACGTTTATTCTTTTCGAGGATAAGGGTCCCCAGTCCAGTTCTAAAGGTGGTACCTCCCTATATATATATATATATATATTATTTTATTGGCATATCGGCCGTTTCCCACCAAGGCAGAGTGGCCCGAAAAAGAAAAAGTTTCATCATTCACTATATCACTGTCTTGCCAGAGGCGTGCTTACACTACAGTTATAAAACTGCAACATTTAACATCCCTCCTTCAGAGTGCAGACACTGTACTTCCCATCTCCAGAACTCAAGTCCGGCCTGCCGGTTTCCCTGAATCCCTTCATAAATGTTACTTTACTTCCACTTCAACAGCACGTAAAGTATTAAAAACCATTTGTCTCCATTCACTCCTATCAAATACGTTCACGCTTGTTTGCTGGAAGTCCAAGCCCCTCGCACACAAAACCTCCTTTACCCCCTCCCTCCAACCTTTACTAGGCTGACCCCTACCCCGCCTTCCCTCCATTACAGATTTATACACTCTCGAAGTCATTCTGTCTCGTTCCATTCTCTCTACATGTCCAAACCACCTCAACAACCCCTCCTCAGCCCTCTGGATAATAGTCTAGAAAATCCTGCACCTCCTCCTAATTTCCACACTACGAATTCGCTGCATTATATTCACACCACACATTGATCTCAGACATGACATCTCCATTGCCTCCAGCCTTCTCCTTGTTGCAACATTCACCACCCATGCTTCACACCCATGCTTCCACGGGCAAAGTTCTTTGTCTCCACAGACTCCTAAGTGCACCACTTACCCTTTTACCCTCATCAATTCTATGATTCACCTCATTCTTCATAGCCCCATCTGCTGACACGTCCACTCCTAAATATCTGAATACATTCACCTCCTTTATACTCTCTCCCTCCAATGTGATATCCAATCTTTCATCATCTAATCTTTTTGTTATCGTCATCACCTTACTCTTTCCTATATTCACTTTCAATTTCCTTCTTTTACATACCCTACCTAACTCATCCACCAACCTCTGCAACTTCTCTTAAGAATCTTCCAAAAGCACAGTGTCATCAGTAAAAAGAGGCTGTGACAACTCCACTTTGTGTTAGATTTTATATATATATATATATATATATATATATATATATATATATATATATATATATATATATATATATATATATATATATATATATATATATATGTCGTGCCGATTAGGTAAAACTGGTCAATTAGCAAGAAGTCATTTAAAATTAAGTCCTTTCTAAAATTTTCTCTTATACGTTTAAAGATATATTTTTAATTTATTTTAATGTAAAAATTTAATTTTGTACCAAGAGAAACTTTGAAAACCTACCTAACATTATTACAACAAGCGCAATTTAATATAGCCAAACCCAACTAAATATATTTTAGATACGTTAACATTAATTTAATAATAAACAAACACAATGAAATATATTTTTTCGTTATGTTCAGAATGATTTTGGCAAATTATTGCATACACAAATTTTCACTTGTCTTATATGGCAAGGTGAGCGTTGCTATTTAAGCCAAAATCACAAGTTTTACCTAATCGGCACGACATATATATATATATATATATATATATATATATATATATATATATATATATATATATATATATATATATATATATATCACGCTTAGGAGTTTTGCTTACCAAGAAGACATCAATGCTCACCCAAATCTTCCAGGTGCCATCACGAAAGACACAGCAACTCTATCAAAACTGAAGTGGACTAACAAGACGCAGTCGAGCCAACCTAGCTTTCTTTCTAACCGTAAATACAGTAACATGTCCGTCAAGGAGCTCCACACCAGACTGCTAAAAGAAAACTGTGAAATAGGAAAACCGCACCCCAACGTTCTTCTCGAACCTAATTGCAAAATTTCATGATATCTTCTTCAACGATCACTTCAGCAACTTTGTACTAACATATATGCGAACGACTATATATCAGCAAAACCATCACCTAAAGTGAATTCTTGACATTACTTCCAGAATGACTGCACTGTTCAACTCCTAGACTGCCTGATGAACTCGTGCGCTTCTATGCTGCCTGTCTGCCTGCCTGCACACAATATGCTCTTGCCCATTCAGCAGTTGGGTTAAATTCTGGCTTTTCTCTCCAAGATAAGAGTCTTCGATCGACTGCTATTCTTCGCACGTTCCCATTTCAGGGCTCACTCAAATAGAACCTTCTCGCATGTAAAATGTCAAGTCATGTCCAATATTAAAAAAAAAACTGTTTGTAAAGAGAATCTGTTGTTTTATCCTGTAGCTTCCAATAATCTCGTCATGAGCAGTTCAGTTTCTATACTCTGATTCTTGAGAAGAATTGTGTATAACGAAAATTTATGCTGTCCCTTTAGCTTCTTGGTAGTAAAGCCCAAAATCCTTCCAATTTAGTCCCAAATGAGTAATGCATCCGATTCTCATGTTTAGTAGTAAAGTAAATTTTATTTCATTGCAATTTTACATAGATATTTGTAGTTACAATCATAAACTGAAGTGCAAGGAGAGCCACTGGCATGCCATGGCATTAGGGGCAGCTTAATCTAATGACTTATAGACTATGTACATAATATTAGAGAAATTGATTGAGATTTTTCTAGTTATCTATTTGATTTCAAATTACAATATGATGATAATACACTGTTAAAATTACAATACGATGATATTAAATTGTAACAAGTGTTTAGGAGGATGGTAATATAAAATTGAGATTATCTTAAGAAAAATAACATTGAGCATTTTTGAAAGTAATTTATAATATGAGTATTTAGTTTAGGGTGAGTAGGGGGTCACATAATAGTAACATATTAGTAAAAATTGAAATTATCTTATAGGAAAATAATATTGAGCATTTTTGAAAGTATTTTACAGTATGAGAAATGGTGTATGGTAGACAAACTGCACAACCCACACCATAATGGTGTGGGGGTTTACCCCCACACTGATGAGGTGTGGGGGTAAACTACACGCCGTTGAAGTTATATACCACATACCACTGCGGTAAGCCCATTGTATACCATGTACTGTTACAGAAAGCAATTTATGTACCACACACTGTTGTAATGAGCACATTATGTATCACATAACGTCGTTGGAACCATATTATGATTTACTCACTGTTGTGGTAAACACATTGTGTATCACACACCGTTGTTGTAACCACATTATGAATCACACACCGTTGTGATAAGGACATTATATTACACCTCGATGTGAACACATTATGTACTGTGCACTATTGTGGTGAGCACATTATGTATCATACACCGTTATTGTAAGTACATTATGTACGACACGTCATTAAGTACACTATTTAAATAGTGTACTTAATGACGTGGAGAAAATTGAATTATATCGGAAACCTTTATTGACCGTCATGAGATTTCGCATACAAGAAACTTCATAAAGAATTTCATAAAACAATTTGAGGATGAGACCTCGTAACATTAATGAAAGGTCTAAGAGCAAGATTCCATGAAATCTTTCTTCAGTGATCATTTTAACAACTTTGTACTAACATGCATGCAATCCACTATATACAAAGCATTCAAAATTACCTTAATCACCACCTAAACGGCCGGCCTTGACACTACCTCTAGCATGACGACACGGTTCACTACCTCCAGCATGACGACACGGTTCACTACCTCCAGCATGACGACACGGTTCACTACCTCCAGCATGACGACACGGTTCACTACCTCCAGCATGACGACACGGTTCACTACCTCCAGCATGACGACACGGTTCACTACCTCCAGCATGACGACACGGTTCACTACCTCCAGCATGACGACACGGTTCACTACCTCCAGCATGACGACACGGTTCACTACCTCCAGCATGACGACACGGTTCACTACCTCCAGCATGACGATGCAGTTCACCACCTCTACGACTTCCTGCTGAACTTTTGTGCCCAAATGCTGCCTGTCTGCCTGCCTGTACACAATATGCTCTTGCCCACTCAGTAGCTGGGTTGAGCCTTGGATCTTTCTATCCGATGTAAGAGTCTTCGATCGACGGCTATTCTTCGCCTGTTCCCATTTCAAGGCTCACTCAAATAGACCTTTATAGATTGTCAAATTATGTCCAGTGTTAAAAGACAAAACTGTTTACAAAAAGAATCTGTTGTTTTATTCTGCAGCTTCGGATAATCTCGTCCGGAGCAGTTCTGTTTCTATACTGTGGTTCTGGAGAAGAACTCTGTGTATATCGAAAAGTTTATGCCATCCCCTTCCAATATAATCTCAAATGAGTAATGCATCCGATACCTATGTTTACATGAGAGACGATGTGTGGGAGGCAAACACCGCAACCCACACCGTAGTGGTATGGGGGAATTTACCACCACATTGTTGCTGATTGGGGTTCCCCACACACCGTTGTAGTTATATTATGTACCACACACCACTGCGGTAAACCAACTGTATACACGAACTGTTGCAGAAGCTATATTATATGCCATACACCGTTGTGGTGAGCACATTATGTATCACACAGGGTTCTTGTAGCCACATTATATACAAAACATCGTTGTGGTAAACACATTGCTGCACACTGTTGTGATGAGCATGTTATCAACTCCTTAAGTATAAACTGTGGCATGCTTGTCTTAGAAGTCAGACAGGTGGTATAGTAGGAGTGTGGACAATGCAGTTGGAGTGCACATTCTGTGGATTCCCTCTCACATTGGTCTTCAGATGCATGATAGAAATTGGCTAAGTTATATGCCTTCAAATGGGGAATAGATTACAGTCTTGGGCTGTCAGGTAGCAATTTACGAACTATAATACGAAAAAAAATCAACTGATCTTTTTTGACTTAAGACTGAGGGAGACTGACACCAGTCAGTTCATCTGTTATCATTCTGTCATGAAGGATGAGCCACATACAACAAGAATATTTGTCTTCTTGAGTGATTATGTGCTGGAATGCGATAAAATTAGTAAATTCAGAGACAACTCACTCAGAAATGTGCAAGAAATGTCGAAGTATTTTATCCACAATGGTATATTACAAACCATTAAAGCATTATCACTTTGTGTGTGTTTACACTCATCTTATTGTGGTTGTAGGGGTCGACTCATAGCTTGTGTGTGTGTGTTCTTTGTACATTCTCAAGATTTACAATTTCATCTGCTTTGAATGGAGATGTTAATGTACAGCAGTATTTCAGCCTAGAGAGAACAAGAGATTGAAAAACGATAATTATGGGCTTGGCTTCTCTTGTTCTGAACGTTCTCATTATATATCCTATAATTTTCTTCGGAGATGTGATAGTGGCACTGTTCTGATCTTTCAAAGTGAAATACTCAGACATTACGTAAACTTTTTACCACCTGACAAGAATACTTAATCATTATAATAGGTATCAAATATATTATCAGTTTTTATTCGCTGAGACAAATACACCTCTTGGTGTATATATATTGTGAAAGTGTTAGAAATGAATAGAAACTATGTTACTTTCTGAAATCTTTATTTCCAGTATTTAACAAGGTGATGTAAGCGTGGCCAGGAGTCCGACAGAAGACGTGCTGCTAATATCACTAACCTGAAGGTAAACATCAGCGTTAATATTTAAAGTTAGCAAAACATGCGATTATTGTTATTGCAAATTATAGAAATTTATCTTCCCACAGATACTCTTCTATTATAGTGGTAATCAGTATACAAGCCAGAATAATGAAAAATTTGAAAATTCGTATTACTTACCATAAAGACCACCGTGTCTACCAAATCCACCCAGCCTGCCAATGCCGCCACCAAATCCACCCAGGCCGCCGCCAAATCCACCAAGGCCGCCACCAAATCCACCAAGGCCACCACCAAATCCACCAAGGCCGCCACCAAATCCACCATGTCCTAGACCCAATCCACCTAATCCTCCGCCTGTTGATACATATGAGAAAATGTGAATCTTTTGATTAAAATCATATTTGATTAGCTTCAATAGTTTAGGTGAAAATAAAATACTTCATTGCATGAAAATCATTTAGGTTTTTTGAAGAAACTGATTCATGTCGTTCATTATTTCTTCAGTATAGTACACATTTTTTTATAAAGAAACATTATATCATAAACATTATACAGCAAACATTATTCAGCAAGTAGAAGCAGTATTGCTGATTCGAGAATTAGATAAAATTGATGCCTTTCGGAAACCTTTATTTATTGTTATAGGTTTACTCCTACAAGAAGCTTCATCAAGAACTTCATAAAACAATTTGTAGGTGAGACCTCGTAACATTAATAAAAGGTCTTTTGCTGAGACAGTATTTTCCACCATTTGATAACATACTTTGTACAATAAAAAAAGTCCATTACATTTCCTTATTTTTACCATAACTGCATACATTACATTTCCAAACTTGCACTGAGCAGATATAAAATTATAACTTCTCATCAAAAAATATAAAATATCAACATCTTTCTTGCAATTAAGAATATTACTCACCAAATCCTCCATATCTACGGATATAACCACCATAGGCGACGGCCACCATCACAGCCAACACCATCAGGATGGACAGGAAACGCTGCCGTCAAAAAGATACTGTGTTAGCATGATGGATTTAGGAATGAAGAATAAATAGCTTCGTAATATATAATCCAATAATTAAACACATGCTTTTGATAATCGAACATCATGATTCGAAAGAACCGTGGATGTGAATACTTACCATTGTTATGGAGTTTGTGTTTTTGAGGACAGGAGTACTGATACTGATGCTGGATGCCCAGGACTTTATATAGGGCAGGAGGCGCCTCCCACCAGGCGTAACCTTCTCCATAAATACCTAGTCAGCCTTGCGTAGATATTCATATGTATTTAATCAGAAAAAAAACACCTCGGTAGGTCTGAGCTCTTGAGGTTCCAGCTCTCAAACGGTACGCTCTGGCATGAAAAAATCTTCAAATGATTTAGCTATGAATGTTTAATTCCAGATTTAAGAATTAAAGTATTCTTGGTATTAGTGAAGAGGTGAAATGTAGCCTTAATGTATGACTTTCAGCTTAACACATAAACTAATAACTGTAAATTACCAATTAGTGCATACAGTACAGTGGATAATCTTGCTCTCGTCTTCCTGCAGATTACTAGTAACTTAGCTTTTTTCGTCAGGTCGCTCAAATAAATCACATCTTCTCCAAATATATCTTTCGTTTTCTAGTGCGTTTCAATGCGATGATTTTTGCATGCTGTAAACAGAGAAAAAATGTATTATTTACCTGAGATTAAGTTAGATAAAATAATGCTAACCTAACAAAATATAAATTAACTCTATATATAGGTGTTGCTAACTAACAATAACGAAATAAATATCCGGCAAGCTTGATACATCATTTCGAAATTAAGCTTTGATATGTATACGATTTTTATATGAGTTGTAAGACAGGATAAATAAACGAAGGTCTCAGGACCTCTGCAATTTAAATCACATATTTTTAACATGCAGAAATTTGTCTTTTAATTTTTAACAGAAGTTTTTCTCATATGGATAAAGGAATTCACAACAAACCTACAATTTATAGAAAATGTTTTTTGCCGACGTTTCGATCCTTACTTGACTGAAATGTTCTTATTTTTCGCAACTTTTTGCCTTCAAGGGAGTGGGGGTTATTATATTACCTCCAAGCTATTAAAGATTCTCCAAGAATATACTATTTCTTCTACTACTATTACTACTACCAATAATAATAATAATAATAATAATAATTATATTTTGGAAAGAGTTCTTGCCTATGTTCAATGTCCGCTGTTGGGAATCTATCTGTATTACAATTATTTCTTGAAAGACAACATTGCAAGATTTATAATGGCTCTTCTGCTTCTACTACTACTACTACTATCTATAGTATTATTATTATAACTACCAATAATAAAAATAATAATAATAATAATAATATTTATTTCTTGCTTATTTTGTTGGATGCAACATAGACATGTGGCTCTTCTTCCATGATAGAATGACGATACATGAACTAACTGGTGTCACTCTACCTCAGTCTTAAGTTAATAAAGTTGAATTGAAGTTTTTTCTTATAATTGTTTTCAAACTCCTAACTGACAGCCCAAGATTGTAATCTATTCCCTTTTTGAAGGTGTGTATCGCAGTGTATTTACACAAAAAAAGTGAATCTCTCAGTGTATACACGGAAGGTGTCAATCTCTCAATGCATATACTCGTACAGTTTGCATCTCTCAGTGTATATACTCTTTAGGTGTTTGTCAGTGTATATACATGAAAATATACAACGTGCTTATATCAGTGTATATTCAAGTGCAGAGTGTATTTCAGTGTATACGCACGGAAGGTGTGTTTCTCAGTGAATATACACGAAAATCATACAACTCTCACTTTAGCGTATATATACACGTAAAGTATGTATATACAGCTATAAGTATGTATCTCTCAGTGAATATACTTCCAATTGATATATACATAGATCTGTGCATATCTCTCTAAGTTTATATAAACCGAACAATATATATCTCAGCGTGTATATATACCAAGACGTATATATGTTAGCGTTTGTACACCGAGAAGTGTATAAACTTCAGAATATATGCGCTTAGAGGTGTATATCTCTCAATGTACATCGAGAAGTTAATTTCTATTTGTGAATATATATCGAAAATTGTATATCTCTATGTATAGACATCAAGATGTACATGAAGTGCAAATAACGCTTTGTATGGACACTGAAGGTTTAATTTAATATTTATTTTCCAGTGAATATATACTGAGGAGCGTATATCTGCCAGTGTATCTACACAGAAATACGCAAGAAATGCCTGTAGCGCTTCGTATGGACACTGAAGGCTTACTATAATTCATATTTTACAGACTGAAAGCATTCTTGGTGTCATTGTAGAAAAAGGCTGCGTGGTAAACACTTCTCTTTCCTAACAAATCGAAATTTCTCAAATTATTCTCGTTTTTGCCAATCTGATAAACTGAGCAGAAAGTCAAAGTTAACCTAATTAATTATCAAGTATAAAGCTGTCTGGGTCAGGGTTTCTAGAGCCCGTGTCTCCAAAGTGACTGAAGAGTGTGAATTATGTTACTCCGGTATTATAAACACTTGTCTCGTTGCTCTGCTGTTGCGAACGAAAGTCTCGCTACTCTGCTGTTGCGGATGCATGTCTGGTTACTGTGTTGTTACTGACACCAATCTCGGTACTCTTCTGTGATGAACCCAAGCCATCACCTAGTAGTAGTAGCAGGATTAATATTAATAATAATAATAATAATAATAATAATAATAATAATAATAAAAATAATGGAAATTATTTTACGAAAGATAATGATTAAATGAAAGGTGTATAACATATTGGTTACTAACTCATGTGTCCTGAGAGCAAAAAATTAGATATTATTATTATTATTATTGATTAAATTATTTTTATTATATTTATTATTATAATTATTATAAATAATAATAGTAGTAGTAATAATAATAATACTTATAGTACTAGTAGTAATAGTAGTAGTATTAGAAGTAGTATATTAGCAGTAGAAGAGGCACTATTAATCTGTATATGTTGTCTTTCAAAAATAATTGTAATACAGATAGATTCCCAACAGCGGACATTAAACATTGGAGAGAAATCCTTTCCCAAATTTTATTATTATTATTATTATTATTATTATTGCTAGTGATGGTAGTAGAAGTAGCATATTCAAGGAGAATCTTTAATCGCATGCAGGTAATATAGAGAAAAATAAATGGGATGTATTCAACATGAAAATACTAATCCCTTCGAAGGTAGAAAGATGCAAAGACGAAGAACATTTTAATCCAGTAAGGATCGAAACGTCGGCTAAATTTTTTTTTCTAAATCGAAGGCTTGTTGTGAATTGCTTCATCCACAGTACTGTATGCGAATGTTCTTAATTATCATGTGATTCTCTTGTTTTCAAAGGTTAACATGAGAAAAGCATCCATTAAAATTAATACCAAACTTTTGCATGTTAAATATATAATATGATTTAAAATTGCAGAGGGTCTGAGACATTCGTTTATTTATCTGTCTTGCAACTTTTATAGAAAGCGTATAGTTATCAGCGCTTTATTTAGCAGTGATGTATCCACCGTGCCAAATATTTATTTTATTTCGTTATTGTTAGTTAGCATCACCTAAATATATAGTTGATTTATATTTGGTTAAGTTAACATGATCTAACCTAACTTAATCTTAGGTAAATAATCCATTTTTTTTCTGTTTACAGCGGGTAAAAACCATCGCCTTAAAACATATGCTAGAATGTAAGATATATTTGGAGAAGAGGTGATTTATTTGAGCGACCTGAGAGAAAAAGCTTATTTATTAGAAATCCAGGAAGACGAGAGCAAGATTTACCACTGTACTGTATGCACTCCTTGCTAATTACAATTGAGATTGTTAATAGTTTGTGTGTTAAATTGAAAAATCTATCGAATGCACCTGATTCATTAAGGCTACATTTACCTCTACACTAATATCAAGAATATTTTATTTGTTAAATCTATAATTAAATTAAGAATTCAGAAAATATTTACCCACATTAAATATGTGCATACACGTCTCTCTCGAGGTATATACTGCGTGAAGGTATTCCTATATATTGCAGATCGTTATATTTGTATCTATTTTCTGAGAATCAAATTATATATGAACATTTATCCACGCTCTATCTCTCTCTTGATAAGGGATCAATACAGATCAAAACCTCGTTTAGAATTATGTTCCAAATTAGTGGGTTATCTGTAAACCTCAAAAAAGGCTTGTTTATAATGAGGAACTAGAGCAGAAAAGCAATTATTTAATTTTCTGCTTACATTCTGCAAATATTTAAGATATTTGTCACGGGGTTGTAGTATGTATATGAGTTATTTTAAAAGTAACAGTAGCAGAGCTCATCCTTTGAAATTTTTACCATGCAAGATCGTGCCGTTTGAAAGTTAGTACCTTGAGAGCCGGAACCTCAAGAGCACAGACCTTTTGAAGTGCTTTTTTTCTGATTAAATACAAATAAGTATTTAAGCAAGGTTTACCAGGTGTTTATAGAGAAGGTTACGCCTGGTGGGAGGCGCCTCTTGTCCTATATAAAGTCCTGGGCATCCAGCCTCACTATCAGTAGCTCTTGTCCTCAAAAACACTCTCCATAACCATGGTAAGTATTCTTCACGCCCACGATGATTTGGAATCATGATGTTCGATTATCAAAACCGTGTGTTTAGTTACTGAATTATGTATTACAAAACTATTGATTCTTCATTCCTAAATCCATCATGCTAACACAGTATCTTTTTGACGGCAGCGTTTCCTGTCCATCCTGATGGTGTTGGCTGTGATGGTGGCCGTCGCCTATGGTGGTTATATCCGTAGATATGGAGGATTTGGTAAGTAATATTCTTAATGAAAAAAAAATTGATATTTAATATTATTTAAAGAGACGTTTTAATTATTTTATATCAGTTCTGTGCAAGTTTGGAAATGAAATGGCAATGCATTTATGTATGAACTTATCACCAAAATGAAGAATTGTTGTAGACTTTTTTATTGTACAATGTATGTTGCCAAATGGTGGAAAATACTTTCTTAGCAAAAGACATTTTATTAATGTTACGAGGTCTCTAATACAAATTGCTTCATGAAGTTCCTGATGGAGCTTCTTGAAGGCGAAATCTCATAACAATAAACAAAGGTTTCCAAAATGCTCCAATTTTATCCAATTTTCGAATCAGCAATACTGCTTCTACTTGCTGAATAATGTTTGTTGTATAGTGGTTGTTTAATAATGTTTCTTTGTAAAAAAAAAAATGTGTACTATAGACAAGATAATAATGAAAGACATTAATCAGTTTATTTAAAGAACCTAAATGGTTTTCATGCAATGATGAACCTATTTGCAGTAGTTTGATTTTCACCGAAACTAGAGAAGCTAATATAATGGGATTTAAATCAAAATATTCACATTTTCTCATATGTATCAACAGGCGGAGGATTAGGTGGATTGGGTCTAGGACACGGTGGATTTGGCGGCGGCCTTGGTGGATTTGGTGGCGGCTTTGGTGGATTTGGCGGCGGCCTCGGCGGGCTTGGTGGATTTGGTAGACACGGTGGTCTGTATGGTAAGTAATATAAATTTTCTAATTTTTCATTATTCTGGCTTGTTTACAGATTACCACTACAATTAAAGAATATCTGTGGGAAGATAAATTTCTATAATTTGTAATAACAATAATCGCATGTTTTGCTAACTTTAAATATTAACGCTGATGTTTACCTTCAGGTTAGTGATATTAGCAGCACGTCTTCTGTCGGACTCCTGGCCACGCTTACATCACCTTGTTAAATTCTGGAAATAAATAATTAAGAAAGTAACTTAGTTTCTATTCATTTCTAATACTTTCACAGTATATATATACGCCAAGAGCTGTATTTCTCTCAGCGAATAAAGGCTGAGAATATATTTGATACCTATTTTAATGATTAAAGTTCTTGTCAGATGCTGAAAAGGTTACGTACAGCCTAAGTGCAGTCGTCAGGCTTTAAACTACGATTAACCAACCAAATATTTTTTAATCAGTTTAATGAATAGATAGTTTGGACTGGTCCACAAAGTTTTGATAACTGAACAAGTTACTATGGTAACACACAGCACAAACACGCACACACACACAGTTCCTCACAAGAAGTTAATGCAAAAGCTAGAGAATCAGTCACGCATAACAGGAAACCACTGCAATGGATCAGAGAATAACTGATAGGGAGGCATCAACGAGTCATGGTACGTGACGATGTGTCAGAAAGGGCGCCTGTGACGAGCGGGGTTCCACAAGGGTCACTCCTAGGACCTGTGCTGTTTTTGGTATATGTGAATGACATAACGGAAGGGATACGACTCAGAAGTGTCCCTGTTTGCAGATGATGAGAAGTTAATGAGGAGCATTTGTGAATCTATCAGTATTACAATTATTTCTTGAAGGACAGCATTGAAAGATTAATAATGGCTACTAATGCGACTACTTATACTATTATTATTTTATTATTTTTTTTATTAACATATAGGCCGTTTCCCACCAAAGCAGGGTGGCACGATAAAGGAAAAATTTCATCATCATTCATTTCATCACTGTCTTGCCAAAAGCGTGCTTACACTACAGCTACAAAACTGCAACTTTAACACCCCTTCTTCAGAGTGCCGGCACTGTACTTCCCATCTCCAGGAATCAAGTCTGGTCTACCGGTTTCCCTGAAACCCTTCATAAATGTTACCTTGCCTACACTCGAACAGCACGTCAACTCCTAAAAACCATTTGTCTCCATTTACTCCTATCTAACACGCTCACGCACGCTTGCTGGAAGTCCAAGCCCCTCGCACACAAAACCTCCTTTACCTCTTCCCTCCAACTTTTTCTAGACCGACTCCTACCCTCCCCCTTCCTTCCACTACAGATTTATACACTCTCGATGTCATTCTATTTTGTTCCATCCTCTCTATATGTCCAAACCATCTCAATAACCCCTCCTCAACTCTCTGGATAATAGTTTTGGTAATCCCACTCCTCCTCCTAATCTCCAAACTACGGATTCTCTGCATTATATTCACACCACACATTGCCCTCAGACATGACATCTCCACTGCCTCCAGCCTTCTCCTTGTTGTAACATTCACAACCCATGTCTCACACCCATACAAGAGTGTTGGTATAACTATACTCTCATGCATTCTCCTCTCTGCTTTCATGGATAAAGTTCTCTGTCTCTACAAGCTCCTCAGTGCACCACTCACCTTTTTCCTCTCGTTAATTCTATGATTCACCTCATCCTTCATATACCCATCCACTCCCAAATATCTGAACACATTCACCTCCTCCATACTCTCTCCCTCCAATACACTCCCAAATATCTGAATACATTCACCTCCTCCATACTCTGTCCCTCCAATCTGATATCCAATCTTCCGATATCTAATTTTTTTGTTATCCTCATCACCTTACTCTTTCCAATATTCACTTTTAATTTCCTTATTCTACATACCCTACCAAACTCATCCACCAACCTCTGTAACTTCTCTTTAGAATCCCCCAAAAGCACAGTGTCATCAGCAACTGTGACAACTCCCACTTTGTGTTAGGTTCTTTATCTTTTAACCCCACATCTCTTGCCAACACCCGAGCATTCTCTTCTCTTACAACTCCATCTATAAATATGTATATTGAACAACCATGGTGACATCACACATCCCTGTCTAAGGCCTACTTTTACTGGGAAATAATCTCCCTCTCGCCTACATACTCTAACCTGAGCCTCACTACCCTCGTAAAAACTTTTCACCGCTTTCAATAACCTACCTCCTATTCCATACATTTGCAACATCTGCCACATTGCTCCCTATCCATCATATCATATGCCTTTTCCAAATCCATAAATGCCGCAAACACCTCTTTACCCTTATCTAAATATTGTTCACCTATATGTTTCACTGCAAACACTTGCTCTACACACCCCCTACCCTTCCTAAAGCCTTGTTCATCAGCTATCGTGTTCTCTGTCTTACTCCTAATTCTTTCAATAATAACTCTACCATTCACTTTACCAGGTATACTCAACAGACTTATTCCCTTATAATTTTTACACTCTCTTTTGTCCCCTTTGCCTTTATACAAAAGAAATATGCACGCTCTCTGCCAATCCCTAGGTACCTTACCCTCTCCCATACATTAAAATACTTTTGAAATACCTTTGAAGAGTTTCGATAGTTTCTCTACTCTCTGAGCCAGGCCTTGGGCCAGGCTCGTCTGGTGCTTGCCTGTGTCAACCAGGCTGTTGCTCCTGGAGGCCCGCTGCCCCACATATCCGTCACAGCCTGGTTGATCTGGCACCTGATGAAGATACTTGTCCAGTTTCCTCTTGAAGGCTTCTACATTTGTTCCAGTCGTGTTTCGGATATCTTCTGGTAAGATGTTGAATAGTCTGTGACCGCAGATGTTGATACAGTGCTCCTTTATTGTCCCCACCGCACCGCTGCTCCTCTTTGGGTTTATTTTACATTTCCTCCCACATCTCTCACTCCAGAATGTTGTTATGGCAGTGTTCAGATTTGGGACCATCCCCTCGAGTACTTGCCATGTATATATTATCATGTGTCTCTCTCTCCTCCGCTCCAATGAGTACATGTTCAATACTTGAAGGCGTTCCCAATAATTTAGATGCTTCACTGGCTCAATGTGAGCCGTAAACGATCTCTGTATTTGTTCCAGCTCTGATATTTCTCCTGCTTTGAACGGGGCCGTCAGCACTGAGCAATATTCTAAGTGAGGGAGCACTAGCGATTTGAAGAGTGTCACCATCGGCACTATTTTCCTTGTTTTGAAAGTTCTCAATACCCACCCCGTCATCTTCCTGGTGTTGTGATCTTTGTCTTGTTATGGTCTTTAAAAGAAAGATCAGCAGACATAATCACTCCCAAGTCCTTTACGTGTTCCTTTCGTTCTATTTGGTGACCCTCTTGAGTTTTGTATATAGTGTTCCTTTTGAGTTCTTCATTCATTCCATACCTAAGCAGCTGAAACTTATCACCATAAAAACGTCATGTTGTTTTCCACTGCCCACTGGAAAACCCTGCATATGTCTACCAGTAATTTTTCAGTGCCCTCTATCGTAGTGACTTCCATGTTTATTTTAGTGTCATCTGCAAAATGATGATACAAAAGTGTGCCGGGTGTTTTTATCTATGTCTGCTATCAGGGTGAGAAACAGCAGAGGTGCCAGGACAGTGCCTTGGGGCACTGAGCTTTTGACCTTGCTGATGCTGGATCTTGCCTTGTTCACTACTACGTTTTGAGTTCTGTGTGCTAGGAACTCGAAAATCCACTCTAAAACTATATCCCCATCTGCCTTTAACATTTCTATTTTTATCCCAATAATCCCAGCTGCTTTACCCCATTTCATTCTACTCACTGCCTCACGAACTTCCCCCACACTCACAACTGGTTCTTCCTCATTCCTATAAGATGTTATTCCTCCTTGCCCTATACACGAAATCACAGCTTCCCTATCTTCATCAACATTTAACAATTCCTCAAAATATTCCCTCCATCTTCCACATACCTCTAACTCTCCATTTAATAACTCTCCTCTCCTATTTTTAACTGACAAATCCATTCTTTCCCTAGACTTTCTCAACTTATTAATCTCACTCCAAAACTTTTTCTTATTTTCAAAAAAATTTGTTGATAATATCTCACCCACCCTCTCATTCGCTCTCTTTTTACATTGCTTCACCACTTTCTTAACCTCTCTTTTTCTCTCCATATACTCCTTCCTCCTTACAACACTTCTACTTTGTAAAAACCTCTCATATGCTAACTTTTTCTCTCTTATTATTATTATAACTGCCAATAATAATAATAATAGTAATAATAATATCTATTGCTCCTATGACTCATAAGTTAGTAGCGAATATGTTATACACCTTTCATTTTATAACAGAAGAATAGCGAGATGTGTCCGTAACAACATATATGCATCTGCAACAGCAGAGTAGCGAGACAAGTGTCCATAACACCGCAGTAATATGATTCACACCCTTCAGACGCTGTGGAGACATTTAAGCCTTCAATCCAGGCTCTGGAAAATCCCAAGCCAGACAGCTTTTTACTTGACAATTAAATTATAGGTTAACTTTGTCTTCCTGCTCAGTTTATCACATTAGTAAAAACGAAAATAATTTTAGAAATTTCAAGAATGCTCTCAATATGTAAAATATGAATAGTAGTAAGTCTTCAGTGTCCATAAGAAGAGCTATAGGCATTTCTTGCATATCTTTGGGTAGATATAGTGGCAGATATACGCACCTCGGTATATATTCTCTGGAAAATAGAGATTAAATTAAATGTTCAGTGTCAATATAAAGCGGTATTTGCACTTCTTGCACATATTAATGTACATACTTAGAGATATACACTTTTCGATGTATATTCACTAAGAGATATTAACTTCTCGAAGTATACCCCGAGAGATATGCACCTCTAAACGGACATATTCTAATGTTTATACACTTCTCTGTGTATATGTTCGGTTTATATAAACTTAGAGATATACAAATATCTATTTATATACAAGGAAATATAAACCAGTGGAAGTAAATACACTGAGAGATACGTACCTATCGCTATATATATGTCGTGCCGAATAGGTAAAACTGGTCAATTAGCATGAACTTATTTAAAATTAAGTCCTTTCTAAAAATTTATCTTATGCATTTAAAGATATATATTTTATTTCATTCATGGCAATATAAAAATTATTGATTTTGTACCAAAAGAACCTTAGGAAACTTACCTATCCTTATTATAACAAGCACAATCTAATTTAGCCTAATCCACCTATATATATTTTATATAAGTTTACAATAATTTAATAATAAACAAACACAATGAAATATATTTTTTTCGTTAGGTTCAGAATGATTTTTGCGAAATTACTGCATACACAAATTTTCGCTTGCCGTATTCGGCAAGAAGTGTGTTGCTATTTAAGCAAAAATCGCAAGATTTACTTATTCGGCACGACATATATATACCGTATGTGTATATATACAGTAAACTAAGAGATATACACACCCTTTGAGTATATTTACTGAGAGATACACACCTTTTGTGCAAATACACGGAAATACACAACGCACGTAAATATACACTGATATACGCACTTTAAAGAGTATGTACACTGAGATACACACTGCACGAGAATATGCATTTAGAAATTCACACCTCCTGTGTATACACAGAGATTCACACCTCATATGTATACACTGAGAGATTCACACCTCATATGTATACACTGAGAGATTCACCCCTCTAGTGTATATACATTGAGATACGCACCTTCAAAATGAGAACAGAGTACAAACTTGAGCTTCGATTAGCAGTTTCAGAGCAATAATACGAAAAAAAATTCAAATGAACTTTTTTGACTTACGACTGAGGGAGACTAACACAAGTCAGTTTATCTATCATCATTCTATCATGGAGAAGGAGCCACATGTCTATAGAGCATCCAACAAAATAAGGAGACTCTTCAATATCACTATCGCCCGGCTCCGACTGGGACACAAGTATCTTTTGAAGATTAATCACCACCACCAGATGAAGATCAAACGAAATTCAAACTTTGCCTGATGAATAATTGTCACAGATTGTGTCATTAAATGTTAGAAAGCGATAAAATTAGTGAATTCAGAGACAACTCCGAAATGCTCAAGAAATGTCAAATTATTTTATCCAAAAATAGTAAATTTCAAGCGATTCTGGAAAAATATCCTGACCTCTTTGTAAATAAACCATTACCACTTTGTGTACTCACCTATTTGTGGTTGCAGGGGTCGATTCATAGATCCTGGCCTCGCCTCTTCACTGATTGCGATTAGGTCCTCTCCCAGCTCCATGAGCTTTATCAAACCTCGTCTTAAAACTATGTATGGTTCCTGCCTCCAATTCGTCACTTTCTAGACTATTCCACTTCCTGACAACTCTATCACTGAAGAAATATTTCCTAACAGCATACGCCCGTATGCTGCACCAGTTATCTGATTGATGTGCGCCTCAGGAGATGTGCTCGGTATTATACTTACCTCAAGATCTTTTTCCTTGAGTGAGGTTTGCAGTCTTTGGCCACCTTGACTATACTCTGTCTGCAGTCTTCTTTGCTATTACCCCGATCTTCATGACTTTGCATTTGGCAGGGTTAAATTCAAGGAGCCAGTTGCTGGACCAGGCTTGTAGCCTGTCTAGGTCTTTTTGTAGTCCTGCCTGATCCTCGACCGATTTAATTTTCGTCATTAACTTCACATCATCTGCAAACAGGGACACTTCTGAGCGTATCCCTTCCGTTATGTCATTCATATATACCGAAAACAGCACAGGTCCTAGGAATGACCCATGGGGAACCCCGCTCGTCATAGGCGCCCACCCTGACACCCCGTCACGTACCATGACTCGTTGATGCCTCCCTATCAGATATTCTTTGATCCATTGCAGTGGTTTCCTGTTATGCGTGCCTGATCCACTAGCTTTTGCATTAACTTCTTGTGAGGAACTGTGTGTGTGTGTTTGTGCGTGTGTGTGCTTGTGTGTTACCATAGTAACTTGTTCAGTAATCAAAACTTTGTGGCCCAGTCCAAACTATCTATTCATTAAACTGATTAAAAAATATTAGGTTGGATAATCGTAGTTTAAAGCCTGACGACTGCACTTAGGCTGTACGTAACCTTTTCAGCATCTGACAAGAACTTTAATCATTAAAATAGGTATCAAATATATTCTCAGCCTTTATTCGCTGAGAAAAATACAGCTCTTGGCGTATATATATACTGTGAAAGTATTAGAAATGAATAGAAACTAAGTTACTTTCTGAATTATTTATTTCCAGTATTTAACAAGGTGATGTAAGCGTGGCTAGGAGTCCGACAGAAGACGTGCTGCTAATATCACTAACCTGAAGGTAAACATCAGCGTTAATATTTAAAGTTAACAAAACATGCGATTATTGATATTGCAAATTATAGAAATCTATTTTCCCACAGATATTCTTTAATTATAGTGATAATTTGTATACAAGCCAGAATAATGAAAATTTTGAAAATTTATATTACTTACCATACAGACCACCGTGTCTACCAAATCCACCCAGCCCGCCAAGGCCGCCACCAAATCCACCAAGGCCGCCACCAAATCCACCAAGGCCGCCACCAAATCCACCAAGGCCGCCGCCAAATCCACCAAGGCCGCCGCCAAATCCACCATGTCCTAGACCCAATCCACCTAATCCTCCGCCTGTTGATACATATGAGAAAATGTGAATCTTTTGATTTAAATCACATTAGATTAGCTTCTCTAGTTTCGGTGAAAATAAAACTACTGAAAATAGGTACTTCATTGCATGAAAACTATTTAGGTTCTTTAAATAAACTGACTCATGTCGTTCATTATTATCTATACTATAGTACGCATTTTTTTTTACAAAGAGACATTATTAAATAACCACTATACCACAAACATTATTCAGCCAGTAGAAGCAGTATTGCTTATTCGAAAATTGGATAAAATTGAAGCATTTTGGAAACCTTTATTTACTGTTATAAGATTTCTCCTTCAAGAAGCTCCATCAGGAACTTCATAAAGCAATTTGTATTAGAGACCTCGTAACACTAATAAAATGTCTTGCTGAGCAAGTATTTTCCACCATTTGGCAACATACATTGTACAATAAAAATGTCTACAACAATTCTTCATTTTGGTGATAAGTTCATACATAAATGTATTGCCATTACATTTCCAAACTTGCACAGAACTGATATAAAATATTTATAACGTCCCTTTAATAAATATTAAATATCAATTTTTTTTTCATTAAGAATATTACTTACCAAATCCTCCATATCTACGGATATAACCACCATAGGCGACGGCCACCATCACAGCCAACACCATCAGGATGGATAGGAAACGCTGCCGTCAAGGAGACACAGTGTTAGCTTGATGGATTTAGGAATGAAGAATCAATAGTTTTGTAATACATAATTCAATAACTAAACACACGGTTTTGATAATCGAACATCATGATTCCAAATCATCGTGGGCGTGAAGAATACTTACCATGGTTATGGAGTGTTTTTGAGGACAGGAGCTACTGATAGTGAGGCTGGATGCCCAGGACTTTATATAGGACAAGAGGCGCCTCCACTAGCTAATTTCGTAGCTGTAAATCTTTTCTATTAATCAAACACTCATTGTGCTCTTTAGGTCCCAGCTCTCAAGGTACTAACTTTCATACGGTACGATCTTGCATGGTAAAATTTTCAAATAATTGAGTTCTGCTACTGTTACTTTTAAAATAACACATACATACTACAACCCCGTGAAAAATATCTTAAATATTTGCAGAATGTAAACAGAAAATTAAATAATTACTTTTCTGCTCTAGTTCCTCATTATAAACAAGCCTTTTTTGAGGTTTACAGATAACCCACTAATTTGGCACATAATTCTAGACGAGGTTTTGATCTGTCTTGATCCCTTATCAAGAGAGAGAGAGAGAGAGAGAGAGAGAGAGAGAGAGAGAGAGAGAGAGAGAGAGAGTGGATAAATGTTCATTTATAATTTGATTCTCAGAAAATAGATACAAATATAACAATCTGCAATATATAGGAATACCTTCACGCAGTATATACCCCGAGAGAGACGTTTATAAACATATTCAATGTGTGTAAATATTTTCTGAATGCTTACTTTAATTATAGATTTACAAATAAAATATTCTTGATATTAGTGTAGAGGTGAAATGTAGCCTTAATGAATCAAGTGCATTCGATAGATTTTCAATTTAACAAACAAACTATTAACAATCTCAATTGTAATTACCAATTAGTGCATACATTACAGTGGTAAATCTTGCTCTCGTCTTCCTGGAGATTTCTAATAAATAAGCTTTTTCTCTCAGGTCGCTCAAATAAATCACCTCTTTTTCAAATATATCTTACATTATCGCATGTGTTTTAATGCGATGGTTTTTACCCGTTGTAAACAGAAAAAAATGGATTATTTACCTAAGATTAAGTTAGGTTAGATCATGTTAACTTAACCAAATATAAATCAACTATATATTTAGGTGATGCTAATTAACAATAACGAAATAAAATAAATATTTGGCACGCTGGATACATCACTGCTAAATAAAGCGCTGATAACTATACGCTTTCTATAAAAGTTGCAAGACAGATAAATAAACGAATGTCTCAGACCCTCTGCAATTTTAAATCATATTATATATTTAACATGCAAAAGTTTGGTATTAATTTTAATGGATGCTTTTCTCATGTCAACCTTTGAAAACAAGAGAATGACATGATAATTAAGAGCATGAGCACACAGTACTGTGGATGAAGCAATTCACAACAAGCCTTCGATTTAGAAAAAATATTTTAGCCGACGTTTCGATCTCTATATTATCTACATGCGATTAAAGATTCTCCTTGAATGTGCTACTTCTACTGCCATCACTAGCAATAATAATAATAATAATAATAATAATAATAATAACAATAATAATAATAATAATAAAATTTGGGAAATGATTTCTCTCCAAAGTTTAATGTCCGCTGTTGGGAATCTATCTGTATTACAATTATTTTTGAAAGACAACATATACAGATTAATAGTGCCTCTTCTACTGCTAATATACTTCTTCTAATACTACTACTATTACTACTACACTACTATTATTACTACTAGTACTATAAGTATCATTATTATTACTACTACTTTTAATATTTATAATAATAATTATAATTATAATAAAAATAATTAAAACAATAATAATAATAATAATGATAATAATAATAACAACTATTTTTTGCTTTCAGGACACATTAGTTAGTAACCAATATGTTATACACCTTTCATTTTATCATTAGCTTTCGTAAAATAATTTCCATTATTATTATTATTATTAATATTATTACTGCTACTACTACTAGGTGCTGGCTTGGGTTCATCACAGAAGAGTACCGAGATTGGTGTCAGTAACACACAGTAACCAGACATGCATCGCAACACAGAGTAGCAGACTTTCTTCGCAACAGCAGAGCAACGAGACAAGTGCTTATAATACCGGAGTAACATAATTCACACTCTTCAGATACTTTGGAGACACGGGCTCTAGAAACCCTGACCCAGACAGCTTTATACTTGATAATTAATTACGTTAACTTTGACTTTCTGCTCAGTTTATCAGATTGGCAAAAACGAGAATAATTTGAGAAATTTCGATTTGTTAGGAAAGAGAAGTGTTTACCACGCAGCCTTTTTCTACAATGACACCAAGAATGCTTTCAGTCTGTAAAATATGAATTATAGTAAGCCTTCAGTGTCCATACGAAGAGTTTTAGGCATTTCTTACATATCTCTGGGTAGATGCACTTGCAGATATACGCTCCTCGGTATATATTCACTGGAAAATGGAGATTATAGTAAACCTTCAGTGTTCACTCCTTGCACATCTTGATTTATATACATAGGAATATGCACGTTTCGATATATATTTTTTCACTAAGAGAAATTAACTTCTCGAAATATGTAACATGAGCAATATACACCTCTAAGCGCATATATTCTAATGTTTATACACTTTAAGGTGTACAAACGCTAAGATATATATCTCTAGGTATATATACGCCTAGATATATGTTCAGTTTATATAAACTTAAGAGAGATATACACAGATCTACGTATATGCAATGAAATATAAACCAGTGGAAGTAAATACTGAGAGATACATATCGCTGTGTATTCGTACCTTACGTGTATATATACAGTGAACAGAGAGACATACGCCTTCCGTGTATATTCACTGAGAGATTCACACCTGTGCGTATACACAGAAACACACACCTCACTTGAATATACACTGATATACGCAAATTACGTGTCTATACTCTCAGAGAGAGATGCACAAGTATATGCATTGAGAGATTCAGACCTCACTTGTACACTGAGAGATTCGTTCCTTTCGTGTATATATACTGAGATACACTGAGATAAACACCTACAAAGACTGAATAGATTACAATCTTGGTCTGTTAATTAGGAGTTTGAACAACAATATCACGAAAAAACTTAAGCTGAACTTTATTGACTTAAGACTGAGGGAGAATGACACTAATCAGTTTATCTATCATCATTATATCATGCAGGATGAACTACATGTTAATGGTGCATCCTGCAAAATATGCAGACTATTTGATGTCACAATCGCCCGGCTTCGGCTGGGATACAAGTATCTTCAGGTGATTAAATCAAAACCATCAGATGTAGACCAAACGATATATTTACCTGATGAATAATTGTCCCATCCTGCGTCATTATGTGCTGGAATGCGATAAAAATAATTAATTGACTCAGAAATGTCAAAGTATTTTATCCACAACTGTATATCACAAACCATTCTGGAAAAATAACCTGACTTTGATCACTGTAAATAAAACATTAATACTTTGTGTGTGTGTGTGTGTGTGTGTGTGTGTGTGTGTACTCACCTAGTTGTACTCACCTAGTTGTGGTTGCAGGGGTCGATACATAACTCCTGGCCCCGCCTCTTCACTGGCCGCTACTGGGTCACTCTCCCTGCGCCATGAGCTTTATCATACCTCTTCTTAAAGCTGTGTATGGAACCTGCCTCCACTACATCGCTTCCCAAGCTATTCCACTTCCCGACCACTCTGTGACTGAAGAAATACTTCCTAACATCCCTGTGATTCATCTGAGTCTTCAACTTCCAACTGTGTCCCCTTGTTGCTGTGTCCCATCTTTGGAACATTCTGTCTCTGTCAACCTTGTCAATTCCTCTCAGTATTTTATATGTCGTTATCATGTCTCCCCTATCTCTCCTGTCCTCCAGTGTCGTCAGGTCGATTTCCCTTAACCTCTCCTCGTAGGACATACCCCTGTGTGTGTGTGTGTGTGTGTGTGTGTGTGTGTGTGTGTGTGTCTGTCTGTCTGTCTGTCTGTCTGTCTGTCTGTGTGTTTGTGTGTGCGTGTGTGTACTCACCTACTAACCTATTTGTTGTTGCAAGGGTTGAGTCATAGCTCCTTTGTCCGCCTCTTCCCTGGTCGCTACTAGGTCCTCTCTCCCTATTCCATGAGCTTTATCGAACCTCGTCTTAAAACTATGTATGGTTCCTGCTTCCACTACGTCACTTGCCAGACTATTCCACTCCCTGACAACTCTGTGACTAAAGAAGTACTTCCTAACATCTCTTTGACACATCTGAGTCTTCAATTTCCAATTGTACCCCCTTGTTACTATGTCAAATCTCTGGAACTCTCCTGTCTCTGTCCACCGTGTCAATTCCTCGCTGTATTTTGTATGTTGTTATCAGGTCTTCTTTAACCCCCCTGTCTTTCAGTATTGTCAGGCAGATTTCCCTTAACCTTTCTTCGTAGGACATTCTCATTAGCTCTGGAACTATTATTTTGCAAATTTTTTCACTTTTTCAAATTTTTTAACGTGCTTGACCAGCTGTGGGTTCGAAACTGGTGCTGCATACTCCAGTATGTGCCTGACGTACACGGTATACAGAGTCTTGATCGATTCCTTACAGAGGTATCGGAACGCTATTCTCAGGTTTGCCAAGCGCCCATATGCTGCAGTAGTTATCCGCTTGATATGCTCCTGAGGAGAAGTACTCGATATTATACTCACCCCCAAAATCCTTTTCCTTGACTGATGTTTGCAATCTTTGACCACCTAATCTATTCTCTGTCTGCGGTCTTCTTTGCCCTTTCTCGATCTTCATGATTTTGCAGTTGGAGGGGTTAAATTCAAGAAGTCAGTTGCTGCACCAGGCTTGCAGCCTGTCCATGTATCTTTGTAGTCCTGCCTGATCGTCATATGATTTAATTCTCCTCATTAACTTCACATCATCTGCAAACAAGGACATTCTTTGTCTATCCCTTCCGTCATGTCATTCACATATACCAAAAACAGCACTGGTCTTAGGACTAACCCTTGTGCAACCCTTCTCGTCACAGGCGCCCACACTGACATCTCGTCACGTACCATGACTCGTTGTTGCCTCCCTGTCAGTCATTCCCTGATCCATTATACGTGCCTGATCCTCTAGCTTTTGCACTAATCTCTTGTGAGGAACTGTGTCGAAGGCCTTCTTGCAGTCCAAAAAAATGCAATCTACCCACCCCTCTCATGTCTTACTCCCGTTACCTTGTCATAAAACTCTAGTAGGTTTGTGACACAAGATTTTCCTTCCCTGAATTCGTGCTGGTTGTTGTTTATAAGCTTATTCCGTTCTAGGTGCTCTACCACTTTCCTCCTGATAATCTTCTCCATACTATACACGTTAGTGACACTGGTCCGTAGTTTGACTCGTGTATGTCTCCTTTCTTAATAATGAGGACTACATTTGCCGTCTTCCATACCTCAGGTAGTTGCCCAGTTTCAATGAATGTGATGAAGATTGTTAGTGGCACACACAGCATCTCTGCTCTTTCTCTAAGGAGAGGGAGCAGAGACAGAGAGATATTGTCCGTCCCACCTCCTTTGAGGTGGTTCACTTACCAGCTTCTTCACCTCCTCCTCGGTTGTATGAATTTCATCCAGCACTTTTTAGTATAACCAATTTTGGTGTAACCCCTTATTCTGACTTCCCGGAGCCATTTCTGTCTCCATTGTAAATACTTCATTAAATCTCACGTTGAGCTTCTCACATACTTCTTTGCCGTCTCTTGTGAGGTCCCCTTCCTTCCTCAGCCTGATTACTTGATCCTTGACTGTTGTCTTCCTCCTGATTTGGCAATACAACAGCTTCGGGTCATCTGGACTTTCGGTGCTATGTCGTTTTCATACTGTCGCTGGGCCTCCCTCCTTATCTATGCATTCTCGTTCCTGGCTCTTCGACTAATCTCTTTATTTTCCGGGTTCCTTTGTCTTCTGTACTTTTTTCTTTCTGTAGCTCATTTAGATTTTTTGCCTCCCTACACCTCTGGGTAAACAAAGAGCTCGTTCTGGTCTTCCCATTATTTCTGTTGCTCTTGGGAACAAACATCTCCTCTGCCTCCTTGCATTTTGTTATCACGTAGTCCATCATTTCGTTTACTGATTTTCCTACCAATTCACTTTCCTACTGAACCTCTTGCAAAAAGTTTCTCATGCCTGTGTAGTCCCCCCTATTGTAGTTTGGCTTTTCCTATCCTACTCCTGTTACCCCCCTACAATGTATTCAAAGCTCAGAACCACGTAGTCATTAGCTCCGAATGGCCTTTCGTATGTGATGTCCTTGATGTCTGAGCAACTCAAGGTGAATACGAGGTCCAGTCTTGCTGGTTCATCCTCACCTCTCTCTGGTAGTGTCCCTAACATGTTGTTGCATGAAGTTTTCTAGTACCACAATCATCATTTTGATGTGTGTGTGTATGGGTGGGTGAGTCTGTGTACTCACCTAATTGTACTTATCTAATTGTGGTTGCAGGTTTCGAGTCATAGCTCCTGGCATCGCCTCATCACTAGCTGGTACTAGGTCCACTCTCTCTTTGCTTCATGAGATTTCATAACTTGAAGCTATGTTTGGAACCTGCCTAAACTACATCAATCTCCGCACTGTTCCACTTCCTGAGAACTCTGTAACAAAAGAAGTACTTCCTAACTTCCTTGTGGCTCATCTGAGTCTTCAACGTCTTATTGTGCCCCTTTGTTGTTGTGTCCCATCTCTGCAACATACTGTCCCTACCAACCTTCTCAATTCCTCTCTGTATTTTATATATGGTTATCATTTCCCAACATCCCTCCTGTCCTCAGAGGTTGTCAGGTCGATTTGCCTTAACCTCTCCTCGAAGGACATGCCACTTAGCTCCGGGGCTAGTCTTGTTGCAAACCTTTGCACTTTCTCTTAGTTCTTGACGTGCTTGACTAGGTATGGGTTCAAAACTGGTCCTGCGTACTCCAATATGAGCCTTACGTACACTGTATAGAGTCTTGAACTATTCCTTACTTAGGTATCGGAATGCTATTCTTAGGTTTGTGAGGCGCCCATATGCTGCAGCAATTATTTGGTTTATGTGCGCCTCAGTGTGATTTGCAGTCTTTGGCCCCCTTACCTGTACTCTGTCTGCGGTCTTCTTTGTCCCAGTCTTCATGACTTTGCATTTGGTGTATGTGTGAATGACCTAAAAAATGGCTGCATAAGTAACTCATTACGATTATAACCGAATATAAACATGTAAATAGTTCATTACCACTGTAACTTGTTCACCTATCAAAACTTTTCGGCCCAGTAACTGGACCCATTATGTATCTCTATAATCCTTTGACAGCCGCCCACAGGATAGGTATGGGGAGCATAATACATATATTAAACAAACTTGTGGTGAGCATATTATGTATCACACACCGATGTTGTAAGCACATTATGTACCACACATTGTTAAGTACATTATGTACCACACATTGTTAAGTACATTATGTAGAGAAGCTTGTTTCTATCATTAATATAAAAAGGAAACATTACATTAACACTTGTTTGTATTAAAGCATCCTTCACCAGAGACGCTCAGGTTTCGATAACATAAAAACCTAACAAACTATCTATTCATTTAACTCATTAAAAAATGTTAGGTTGGTTAATGGTAGTTTAAAGCCTGTCTACTGCACTCAGGCTGTACGTAAGCTTTTCACCATTTGACTAGAACTTTAATCATTAAAATAATTATCAAATATTTTCTCCGGTTTTATTCACTGCATATATACTGTATATATGGTGTATATATACTGTACAACTATTAGAAATGAAGAGAAACTAAGTTACTTTCTGAAATCTTTATTTCCAGTATTTAACAAGGTGATGTAAGCGTGGCCAGGAGTCCGACAGAAGACGTGCTGCTAATATCACTAACCTGAAGGTAAACATCAGCGTTAATATTTAAAGTTAGCAAAACATGCGATTATTGTTATTACAAATTATTGAAATTTATCTTCATACAGATACTCTTCCATTCTAGTGGTAATCCTTATATATGCAAGACTAATAAAATTTTATAAAGATAGTAAAATTCATATTACTTACCATACAGACCACCGTATCTACGATATCCACCAAATCCACCATGGCCGCCACCAAATCCACCAAGGCCGCCACCAAATCCACCAAGGCCGCCACCAAATCCACCAAGGCCGCCTCCAAATCCACCAAGGCCGCCACCAAATCCACCTAGGCCGCCACCAAATCCACCTAATCCTCCGCCTGTTGATACATATGAGAAAATGTGAATCTTTTGATTTAAATTACATTAGATTAGCTTCTCTAGTTTCTGTGAAAATAAAACTACTGTAAATATTTCATTGCATGAAAACCATTTAGCTTCCTTAAAAAGATTTGACTCATATTATGTCGTTCATTATTTTTTGAGTATTTTTTGAGAATACCTTGTAGAGTGTACGGTAGAGTTATTATTGAAAGAATTAAGAGTAAGACGGAGAAACATATAGGTGAACAGTATTTAGACATGGGTAAGAGGTTTTTGTGGAATTTATGGATTTGGAAAAGGCCTATGACAGTGTGGATAGGGGGGCAATGTGGCATGTTGTAGGTGTATGGAATAGGAGGTAGGTTACTGAAAGCAGTGAAGAGTTTTTACGAGGATAGTGAGGCTCTAGTTAGAGTATGTAGGAGAGAGGGAGATTATCTCCCAGTAAAAGTAGGCCTTAGACAAGGATGTGTGATGTCACCATGGTTGTTCAGTATATTTATAGAGGGGATTGTAAGAAAACTGAATGTGCGATTCTTGGCAAGAGGTGTTGGGTTAGAAGATGAAGATTCTAACACAAAGTGGGACTTGTCACAAGTGTTCTTTGCTGATGACACTGTGCTTTTGGGAGATTCTGAAGAGAAGTTGCAGAGGTTGATCATATTGGAGGGAGAGAGTATGGAGGAGGTGAATGTATTCAGATATTTAGGAGTGAACATGTCAGCAGATGTGTGTGAAGGATGAAGTGAATCATAGAATTGATGAAGGGAAAAGGGTGAGTGGTGCACTTAGGAGTCTAAGGAGACAAAGACCTTTGTCTGTGGAAGCAAAGAAGGGAATGTATGAGAGTATAGTTATACCAACACATATATGGGTGTGAAGCATGGGTGGTGAATGTTGCAACAAGGTGAAGGCTGGAGGCAGTGGAGATGTCGTGTCTGAGGTCAATGTGTGGTGTGAATATAATGCAGAGAATTCGTAGTTTGGAAATTAGGAGGAGATGCGGGATTACTAAAACTATTATCCAGAGAGCTGAGGACATGTAGAGGATGAAACGAAATAAAATGACTTCGAGAGTGTATAAATCTGTAGTGGAGGGAAGGCGGGTAGTGGTCGGACAAAGGAAAGGTTGGAGGGAGGGGGTAAAGAAGGTTTTGTGTGCGAGGGGCTTGGGCTTCCAGCAAGCATGCGTGAGCGTATTTGATAGGTGTGAATGAAGGCAAATGGTTTTTAATACTTGACGTGCTGTTGGAGTGTGAGCAAAGTAACATTTATGAAGGGATTCAAGGAAACCGGCAGGACGGACTTGAGTCCTGGAGATGGAAAGTACAGTGTCTGCACTCTGAAGGAGGGGTGTTAATGTTGCAGTTTTATAACTGTAGTGTAAGCATGCCTCAGGCAAGACAGTGATTGAGTGAATGATGATGAAAGTTTTTCTTTTTCATGCCACTTGTGGGGTTAGAATAATATCAGAGATTTTTGAGATGACCAAATTAATAATAATAATAATATTAGTACACTTTTTGTTTAAAAGAAACATCATATCATAAACATTATACAACAAACATAATTCAGCAAGTAGAAGCAGTATTGCTAATTCGAAAATTAGATAAAATTGAAGCATTTCGGTAAACCTTATTTATTGTTATGAGATTTCAGCAACAAGAAGCTTCATCAGGAACTTCATAAAGGTATTTGTAGGTGAGACATCGTAACATTAATAAAAGATCTTTTACTCAGTAAGTATTTTCCACCATTTGACAACATACATTGTGCAATAAAAAAAGCCCTAAACAGTTCCTTATTTTGGAGATAAGAGCATACGTAAATGTATTGCCATTACATTTCCAAACTTGCACAGAGCTGATATAAAATAATCGTAACTTCTCTTCAAAAAATATATCATTTTTTTTTTTCGCTTAAGAATATTACTCACCAAATCCTCCATATCTACGGATATAACCACCATAGGCGACGGCCACCATCACAGCCAACACCACCAGGATGGACAGGAAACGCTGCAGTCATAAAGACACAATGTTAACATGATGGAATTAGGAATGAAGAATCAATAGTTTTGGTAATATATGATTCAATAAATAAACACACGGTTTTGATAATCGAACATCATGATTCGGAAGAATCGTAGATGTGAATACTTACCATGGTTATGGAGTGTGTGGTTTTGAAGACAGGAGCTACTGATAGTGAGACTGGATGCCCACGACTTTATATAGGACAGTAGGCGCCTCCCACCAGTAGTAACCTTCTCTATGAATACCTGGTCAACCTTGCTTATGTGCTCATATGAATTTAATCAGAAAAAAACACCTCAAGAGGTCTGAGCTCTTGAGGTTCCAGGTCTCAAGGAACTAGCTCTCAAACTGTTACCTCTGGCTACTGTTAGTTGTAAAATAACACACACACACACACACACACACACACACACACACACACACACACACACACACATATATATAAATATATATATATATATATATATATATATATATATATATATATATGTCAGGTAGTAGGTTGGTAGACAGCAACCACCCAGGGAGGTACTACCGTCCTGCCAGGTGACTGTGAAACAGAAACCTGAAACTGTTTTACATGATGGTAGGATTGCTGGTGTCTTTTTTCTGTCTCATAAACACGCTGGATAACAGGTATATCTAGCTACTTCTACTTACACTTTAGGTCACACTACACTGGCATGCACATGCATATATATACATACACACATCTAGGTTTTTCTTCTTTTCTTAATAGCTCTTGTTCTTTTTATTTTCTCTATTGTCCATGGGGAAGGGGAAAAAGAATCTTTCCTCCGTAAGCAATGCGTGTCGTATGAGGCGACTAAAATGCCGGGAGCAATGGGCTAGTAACCCCTTCTCCTGTACAAGTTTACTAAAAAAGAGAAGAAGAAAAACTTTATAAAACTGGGTTGTTTGAATGTGCGTGGATGTAGTGCGGATGATAAGAAAGAGATGATTGCCGATGTTATGATTGAAAAGAAGTTGGATGTCCTGGCCCTAAGCGAAACAAAGCTGAAGTGGGTAGGCGAGTTTCAGTGGGGAGAAATAAATGGGATTAAGTCAGGAGTATCTGAGAGAGTTAGAGCTAAGGAAGGGGTAGCAATAATGTTGAAGGATCAGTTATGGAAGGAAAAGAGGGAATATGAATGTGTAAATTCAAGAATTATGTGGATTAAAATAAGGGTCGGATGCGAAAAGTGGGTCATAATAAGCGTGTATGCACCTGGAGAAGAGAGGAGTGTAGAGGGAGAGAGATTTTGGGAGATGTTAAGCGAATGTATAGGAACTTTTGAACCAAATGAGAGAGTAATTGTGGTAGGGGACCTAAATGCTAAAGTGGGAGAAACATGCAGAGAGGGTGTAGTAGGTAAGTTTGGGGTGCCAGGTGTAAATGATAATGGGAGCCCTTTGATTGAACTTTGTATAGAAAGGGGTTTAGTTATAGGTAATACATATTTTAAGAAAAAGAGGATAAATAAGTATACAAGATATGATGTAGGGCGTAATGACAGTAGTTTGTTGGACTATGTATTGGTAGATAAAAGACTGTTGAGTAGACTTCAGGATGTACATGTTTATAGAGGGGCCACAGATATATCAGATCACTTTTTAGTTATAGCTACAGTGGGAGTAAAAGGTAGATGGGATACAAGGAAAATAGAATCAGTAAGTAAGAGAGAGGTGAAGGTTTATAAACTAAAAGAGGAGGCAGTTAGGGTAAGATATAAACAACTATTGGAGGATAGATGGGCTAGTGAGAGTGTAGGCAATGGGGTCGAAGATGTATGGGGTAGATTTAAAAATGTAGTGTTAGAGTGTATAGCAGAAGTCTGTGGTTACAGGCGAGTGGGTGCGGGAGGGAAGACGAGCGATTGGTGGAATGATGATGTAAAGAGAGTAGTAAGGGAGAAAAAGTTAGCATATGAGAGGTTTTTACAAAGTAGAAGTGATGCAAGGAGGGAAGAGTATATGGAGAGAAAAAGAGAGGTTAAAAGAGTGGTGAAGCAATCTAAAAAGAGAGCAGATGAGAGAGTGGGTGAGATGTTATCAGCAAATTTTGTTGAAAATAAGAAAAAGTTTTGGAATGAGATTAATAAGTTGAGGAAGCCTAGAGAACAAATGGATTTGACAGTTAAAAATAGGAGAGGAGAGTTATTAAATGGAGAGTTAGAGGTATCGGGAAGATGGAGAGAATATTTTGAGGAGTTGTTAAATGTTGATGAAGACAGGGAAGCTGTGATTTCATGTGTAGGGCAAGGAGGAATAACATCTTGTAGGAATGTGGAAGAGCCAGTTGTGAGTGTAGGGGAAGTTCGTGAGGCAGTGGGTAGAATGAAAGGGGGTAAGGCAGTTGGGATTGATGGGATAAGGATAGAAATGTTAAAAGCAGGTGGGGATATAGTTTTGGAGTGGTTGGTGTTATTATTTAATAAATGTATGGAAGAGAGTAAGGTACCTAGGGATTGGCAGAGAGCGTGTATTGTTCCTTTGTATAAAGGCAAAGGGGACAAAAGAGAGTGCAAAAATTATAGGGGAATAAGTCTGTTGAGTGTACCTGGTAAAGTGTATGGTAGAGTTATTATTGAAAGAATTAGGAGTAAGACAGAAAGCAGGATAGCAGATGAACAAGGGGGCTTTAGGAAAGGTAGGGGTGTGTAGACCAAGTGTTTACAGTGAAACATATAGGTGAACTGTATTTGGATAAGGGTAAAGATGTTTTTGTGGCATTTATGGATTTGGAAAAGGCGTATGATAGGGTAGATAGGGGGGCAATGTGGCAGATGTTGCAGGTGTATGGAATAGGAGGAAGGTTACTGAAAGCAGTGAAGAGTTTTTTTGAGGATAGTGAGGCTCAGGTTAGAGTGTGTAGGAGGGAAGGGGACTATTTCCCAGTAAAAGTGGGCCTTAGACAAGGATGTGTGATGTCACCGTGGTTGTTCAATATATTTATAGATGGGGTTGTAAGAGAAGTGAATGCGAGGGTCTTGGCAAGAGGTGTGGGACTAAAAGATAAAGAAGCAAATACAAAGTGGGAGTTGTCACAGTTGCTTTTTGCTGATGACACTGTGCTTTTGGGAGATTCTGAAGAGAAGTTGCAGAGGTTATTGGATGAATTTGGTAGGGTGTGTAAAAGAAGAAAATTGAAAGTGAATATAGGAAAGAGTAAGGTGATGAGGATAACAAAAAGAATAGGTGACGAAAGATTGGATATCAGATTGGAGGGAGAGACTATGGAGGAGGTGAATGTATTCAGATATTTGGGAGTGGACATGTCAGCAGATGGGTCTATGAAGGATGAGGTGAATCATAGAATTGATGAGGGGAAAAGGGTGAGTGGAGCACTTCGGAGTCTGTGGAGACAAAGAACTTTGTCCATGGAAGTAAAGAGGGGAATGTATGAGAGTATAGTTATACCAACGCTCTTATATGGGTGTGAAGCATGGGTGATAAATGTTGCAACGAGGAGAAGGCTGGAGGCAGTGGAGATGTCGTGTCTGAGGTCAATGTGTGGTGTGAATATAATGCAGAGAATTCGGAGTTTGGAAATTAGGAGGAGGTGCGGGATTACCAAAACGATTGTCCAGAGAGCTGAGGAGGGGTTGTTGAGGTGGTTTGGACATGTAGAGAGAATGGAACGAGACAGAGTGACTTCGAGAGTGTATAAATCTGTAGTGGAGGGAAGGCGGGGTAGGGGTCGGCCTAGGAAAGGTTGGAGGAGGGGGTAATTAAGTTTTGTGTGTGAGGGGCTTGGACTTCCAGCAAGCATGTGTGAGCGTATTTGATAGGAGTGAATGGAGGCATATGGTTTTTAATACTTGACGTGCTATTGGAGTGTGAGCAAAGTAACATTTATGAAGGATTCAGGAAACCGGCAGGCCGGACTTGAGTTCTGGAGATGGGAAGTACAGTGCCGGCACTCTGAAGGAGGGGTGTTAATGTTGCAGTTTTATAACTGTAGTGTAAAGCACCCCTCTGGCAAGACAGTGATGGAGTGAATGATGATGAAAGTTTTTCTTTTCGGGCCACCCTGCCTTGGTGGGAATCGGCCGATGTGTTAATAATAAATATATATATATATATATATATATATATATATATATATATATATATATATATATATATATATATATATATATATATATAAAAAAGGATAGGGTCCACCTCTGGTGCAAATTTTGTTACCCATAGCCTCGGAGAAGTGGATAAAAAGGCTTGAAGGAAGAATATTTGGATTTCTTCCTGAAGCATATGTATGTGTCGTGCCGAATCGGTAAAACTTGCAATTTTGGCATAAATAGCAACGCTCTTTTTGCCGGATATAGCAAGTGAAAATTTAAGTATGCATTAATTCGTAAAAATCATCTAAACCTAACAAAAAAATATTTTTCATTGAGTTTGTTTATTATTATTGTAAGGTTTTCTAAATTATATTTTGTTGGATTAGGCTAAATTAAATTTCGTTTGTTATAATAAGGTTAGGTAAGTCTTCTAAGATTCTTTTGATTCAAAATTATTAATTTTATATTAACATGAATGAAAAAAATATCTCTTTAAATGTATAAGAGAAAATTTTAGAAGAGACCTAATTTTAAATGGGTTCTTGCTAATTGACCAATTTTACATATTCGGCAGACACACACACACACACACACACACACACACACACACACACACACACACCGGACATAATAGCTCTCACAGAAACCAAGCTCACAGGTATGATAACAGACGCCATCTTTCCAATGAGGTACCAGATCCGGAGGAAAGACAGAGGGAACAGAGGGGGTGGAGGAGTACCACTGCTGATCAAAAACCGATGGGATTTTGACGATCTGGAGAGAGGAGACAGAGGAGAAGCTGGGGATTACATAGTAGGAATGCTACAGTCTGGAGGTCACAAGGTGGTAATTGCAGTGATGTATAACCCACCACAGAACAGCAGGAGGCCAAGGCAAGAGTATGATGAGAGTAACAGAGCGATAATTGAGACACTGGCAGTAGTAGCCAGAAGGGCTTGTGCGAGCAGGGCGAAGCTACTGATCATGGTTGACTTCAACCATAGGGAAATTGATTGGGAGAACTTAGAGAAACATAGGGGCCAAGAAACGTGAGGGCTAAGATGCTGGAGGTGGTACTGGAAAATCTCATGTACCAACACGTAAGGGACACTACCAGAGAGAGAGGAGAGGACGAACCAGCGAGACTGGACTTAGTATTCACCCTGAGTAGTGCAGATATTGAGGACATCACACATGAAAGCCCCCTTGGGGCCAGTGATCACATGGTTCTAAGTTTCGAATACATAGTAGAGTTACAAGTGGAAGGGGAAGCAGGAAGGGCTGCACGAATGAAGCCAAACTACAAGAAAGATGAATATGTGGGCATGAGGAACTTCCTGCATGGAGTTCAGTGGGACAGAGAGATGGCAGTGAAGTCAGTAGACGTGATGATGGAATATGTGACAACAATTTGCAAGGAAGCTGAGGAGAGGTTTATACCCAAGGGTAACAGGAGAAGCGAAAAAGACAGGATGAGCCCATGGTTCACCCAAAGGTGCAGGGAAGCCAAAACCAAGTGTACAAGGGAATGGAAGAGGTACAGAAGGCAAAGAACCCCGGAGAATAAGGAGAGCAGTCGTAAGCCAGAAATGAATATGCACAGATCAGAAGGGAGGCCCAAAGACAGTACGAGAATGACATAGCAGCGAAAGCCAAATCTGACCCAAAGCTGCTGTACAGCCACATCAGGAGGAGAACAACAGTCAAGGACCAGGTGATCAGGCTGAGGAAGGAAGGAGGGGAGGTCACAAGAAATGACCGTGAAGTGTGTGAGGAGCTCAACATGAGATTCAAAAAGGTGTTCACAGAGGAGATAGAAGGGCCTTCAGAAAGGAGGAGAGGTAGGGTACACCATCAGGTGCTGGACACAATACACACAACTGAGGAGGAAGTGAAGAGGCTACTAAGCGATGGGGCCGGATAACATCTCTCCATGGGTCCTGAGAAAGGGAGCAGAGGAGCTATGTGTACCTCTAACAATGATCTTCAACACATCTATCGAAACAGGGCAACTACCTGAGGTATGGAAGACAGCAAATGTAGTTCCAATTTTTAAAAAAGGAGACTGGAACGTAGCACTAAATTACAGACCAGTGTCACTGACATGTATAGCATGCAAGGTCATGGAGAAGATAGTCAGGAGAAGAGTGGTGGAGCACCTAGAAAGGAATGATCTTATCAACGACGGCCAACACGGTTTCAGGGACGGGAAATCCTGTGTCACAAACCTACTGGAGTTCTACGACAGGGTGACAGCAATAAGACAAGAGAGAGAGGGGTGGGTACATTACATATTCTTGGACTGTAAGAAGGCGTTTGACACAGTTCCACACAAGAGATTAGTGCAAAAGTTGGAGGACCAGGCAGGGATAACAGGGAAGGCACTGCAATGGATCAGGGAATACCTGTCAGGAAGACAGCAGCGAGTCATGGTACGTGGTGAGGTGTCAGAGTGGGCGCCGGTGACGAGCGGGGTTCCACAGGGGTCAGTCCTGGGACCGGTGCTGTTTCTGGTATTTGTGAACGACATGACGGAAGGAATAGACTCCGAAGTGTCCCTATTTGCAGATGATGTGAAGTTGATGAGAAGAATTCAGTCGGACGAGGACCAGGCAGAACTTCAAAGGGATCTGGACAGGCTGCAAGCCTGGTCCAGCAATTGGCTCCTGGAGTTCAACCCCACCAAGTGCAAAGTCATGAAGATTGAGGAAGGGCAAAGAAGACCGCAGACGGAGTACAGCCTAGGGGGCCCAGAGACTGCAAATCTCAATCAAGGAAAAAGACCTTGGGGTGAGTATAACACCAGGTACATCTCCTGAGGCACACATCAACCAAATAACTGCTGCAGCATATGGGCGCCTAGCAAACCTAAGAACAGCATTCCGAGGGAGCAGAGACTGAAAGATATTGTCCGTCCCACTGCCTTTGAGGTGGTTCATTTACCAGCTTCTTCACCTCCTCCTCGGTTGTATGAATTTAATCCAGCACTTGTTGGTATATCCCTTGTTGGTGTAACCCCCTATTCTGACTTCCCGGAGTCCTTTCTGTCTCCATTGTAAATACTTCCTTAAGTCTCATGTTGAGCGTCTCACTTACTTCTTTGCCGTTTCTTCTGAGTTTCCCCCCCTCCCTCCTTCCTTCTTCAGCCTGATTACTCGATCCTAGACTGTTGTCTTCCTCCTGATGTGGCTAAACAACAGCTTCGGTTCAGACTTGACTTTTGATGCAATGTCGTTTTCATATTGTCGCTGGGCCTCCCTCCTTATCTGTACATACTCGTTTTTGGCTCATCAACTAATCTCATTATTTTCCTTCTTCCTTTGTCTTCTGTACTTTTTACATTCTCTAGCGCATTCAGATTTTGCCTCCCTACACCTCTGGGTAAACCAAGAGCTCGTTCTGGTCTTCCCATTATTTCTGTTGCTCTTGGGAAAAAAACTCTCCTCTGCCTCCTTGCATTTTGTAATCACGTAGTCCATCATTTCGTTTACTGATTTTCATACCAATTCTCTTTCCTACTGAACCTCTTGCAAAAAGTTTCTCATGCCTGTGTAGTCCCCCCTATTGTAGTTTGGCTTTTCCCATCCTACTCCTGTTACCCTCTACAATGTATTCAAAGCTCAGAACCACGTAGTCACTAGCTCCGAAGGGCCTTTCGTATGTGATGTTCTTTATGTCCGAGTTACTCAAGGTGAATATGAGGCTCAGTCTTGCTGGTTCATCCTCACCTCTTTCTCTGGTAGTGTCCCCAACATATTTATGCTCGAGGTTTTCCAGTACCATATTCATCATCTTGATGTGTGTGTGTGTGTGTGTGGGTTTGTACTCATCTATTTATGGTTGCAGGTATTGAGTCATAGCTCCTGGCTCCACCTCATCATTAGCTGCTACTAGGTCCACTCTCTCCTTGCTCTATGAGATTTATCATAACTCTTCTTGAAGCTATGTTTGGATCCTGCCTAAATTACATCACTCTCCGCACTGTTCCACTTCCTGATAACTTTATAAAAAAAGAATTACTTCCTAACTTCCTTGTGACTTACCCGAGTCTTCAACGTCTTATTGTGCCCCCTTGTTGCTGTGTCCCATCTCTGAAACATACTGTCCTTATCCACCTTCTCAATTCCTCTCAGCATTTTATATATGGTTATCATTTCCCAACATCCCTCCTGTCCTCCGAGGTTGTCAGGTCGATTTCCCTTAACCTCTCCTCGACGGACATGCCTCTTAGCTCCGGGGCTAGACTTGTGCTTGACTAGGTATGGGTTCCAAGGTGGTCCTGCATACTCCAATATGAGCATTACGTACACTGTGTGGCGTCTTGAACTATTCCTTACTCAGGTATCGGAACGCTATTCTTAGGTTTGTGAGGCGCCCATATGCTGCAGCAATTATTTGGTTGATTTGCGCCTCAGTGTGGTTTGCAGTCTTTGGCCCTCTTACCTGTACTCTGTCTGCGGTCTTCTTTGCCCCAGTTTTCATGACTTTGCATTTGGTGTATGTGTGAATGACCTAAAAAATGGCTGCATAAGTAACTCATTACGATTATAACCGAATATAAACATGTAAATAGTTCATTACCACTGTAACTTGTTCACCTATCAAAACTTTTCGGCCCAGTAACTGGACCCATTATGTATCTCTATAATCCTTTGACAGCCGCCCACAGGATAGGTATGGGGAGCATAATACATATATTAAACAAACTTGTGGTGAGCATATTATGTATCACACACCGATGTTGTAAGCACATTATGTACCACACATTGTTAAGTACATTATGTAGAGAAGCTTGTTTCTATCATTAATATAAAAAGGAAACATTACATTAACACTTGTTTGTATTAAAGCATCCTTCACCAGAGACGCTCAGGTTTCGATAACATAAAAACCTAACAAACTATCTATTCATTTAACTCATTAAAAAATGTTAGGTTGCTTATTAGTAGTGTAAAGCCTGTCTACTGCACTCAGGCTGTACGTAAGCTTTTCACCATTTGACAAGAACTTTCAATTTTAAAATAAGTATCAAATATTCACTGTATATATGGTGTATATATACTGTGAAACTATCAGAAATGAAGAGAAACTAAGTTACTTTCTGAAATCTTTATTTCCAGTATTTAACAAGGTGATGTAAGCGTGGCCAGGAGTCCGTCAGAAGACGTGCTGCTAATATCACTAACCTGAAGGTAAACATCAGCGTTAATATTTAAAGTTAGCAAAACATGCGATTATTGATATTGCAAATTATAGAAATTTATCTTCATACAGATACTCTTCCATTATAGTGGTAATCCTTATATATGCCAGAATAATAATTTTTTTATAAAGATAGTAAAATTCATATTACTTACCATACAGACTACCGTATCTACGATATCCACCAAATCCACCATGGCCGCCACCAAATCCACCAAGGCCGCCACCAAATCCACCATGGCCGCCTCCAAATCCACCAAGGCCGCCACCAAATCCACCAAGGCCGCCACCAAATCCACCAAGACCGCCACCAAATCCACCAAGGCCGCCTCCAAATCCACCTAATCCTCCGCCTGTTGATGCATATGAGAAAATGTGAATTTTTTTTATTTAAATCACATTAGATTAGTTATTATTGAAAGAATTAAGAGAAAGACGGAGAGTAGGATAGCAGATGAACAAGGAGGCTTTAGGGAAGGTAGGGGGTGTGTAGACCAAGTGTTTGAAACATATAGTTGAACAGTATTTAGATAAGGGTAAGAGGAGGTTTTTGTGGCATTTATGGATTTGGAAAAGGCGTATGTGAATCTTTTGATTTAAATCATATTAAATTAGCTTCTCTAGTTTCTGTGAAAATCAAACTACTGTAAATATTTCATTGCATGAAAACCATTTAGCTTCCTTAAAAAGATTTGACTCATATTATGTCGTTCATTATTTTTTGAGTATTTTTTGAGAATACCTTGTAGAGTGTACGGTAGAGTTATTATTGAAAAAATTAAGAGTAAGATGGAGAAACATATAGGTGAACAGTATTTAGACAAGGGTAAGAGGTTATTGTGAAATTTATGGATTTGGAAAAGGCGTATGACAGGGTGGATAGGGGAGCAATGTGGCATGTTGTAGGTGTATGGAATAGGAGGTAGGTTACTGAAAACCAGTAAAGAGTTTTTACGAGGATAGTGAGGTTCAGGTTAAAGTATGTAGGAGAGAGGGAGATTATTTCCTAGTAAAAGTAGACCTTAGACAACGATGTGTGATGTCACCATGGTTGTTCAATATATTTATAGATTGGTATTGTAAGAGTAGTGAATGCCGGTCTTGGCAAGAGGTGTGGGGTTAAAAGATAAAGATTCTAACACAAAGTGGGACTTGTCACAGTTCCTCTTTGCTGATGACACTGTACTTTTGGTAGATTCTGAAGAGAAGTTGCAGAGGTTGATGCATGAGTTTGGTAGGGTATGTAAAAGAAGAAAATTAAAAGTGAATGTAGGAAAGAGTAAGGTGATGAGGATAAAAAGATTAGGTGACAAAAGATTAGATATTAGATTGGATTGATAGAGTAGGGATGAGGTGAATGTATTCAGATACATGCATTTTATAGTGGACGTGTCAGCCAATGCGTCTATGAAGGATGAGGTGAATAATAGAATTGATGAGGGGAAAAGGGTGAGTGGTGCACTGAGGAGTCTGTGGAGACAAATAACTTTGTATGTGTAAGCAAGGAGGGGAATGTATGAGAGTAAAGTTATACCAACGCTCTTGTATGGGTGTGAAGCATGGGTGATGAATGTTGCAACAAGGTGAAGGCTGGAGACAGTGGAGATGTCATGTCTGAGGTCAATGTGTGGTGTGAATATAATTCATAGAATTCGTAGTTTGAAAATTAGGAGGAGATGCGGGATTATTAAGACTATTATCCAGAGATCTGAGGAGGGGTTGTTGAGGTGGTTCGGACATGTAGAGAGGATGAAAAGAAATAGAATGACTTCGAGAGTGTATAAATCTGTAGTGGCGGGAAGGTGGGGTAGGGGTCGGCCTTGGAAATGTTGGAGTGAGGGGGTGAAGGAGGTTTTGTGTGCGAGGGGCTTGGATTTCCAGCAAGCGTGCGTGAGCGTATTTGATAGGAGTTTTTAATACTTGAAGTGCTGTTGAAGTGTGAGCAAAGTAACATTTATGAAGGAATTCAGGGAAACCGGCAGGCCGGACTTGAGTCCTGAAGATGGGAAGTACACTGCCTGCACTCTGAATTAGGTGTGTTAATGTTGCAGTTTTAAAACTGTAGTGTAAGCACGCCTCTGGCAAGACAGTGATGGAGTGAATGATGATGAAGGTTTTTCTTTTTCGGGCCACCCTGCTTTGGTGGGAGGCGGCCGATGTGTTAATAATAAAAATAATAGTATACTTTTTTTTATAAAAAAACATCATATCATAAACATTATACAACAAACATAATTCAGCAAGTAGAAGCAGTATTGCTAATTCGAAAATTAGATAAAATTGAAGCATTTCGGAAAACCTTATTTATTGTTATGAGATTTCAGCAACAAGAAGCTTCATCAGGAACTTCATAAAGGTATTTGTAGGTGAGACATCGTAACATTAATAAAAGATCTTTCACTGAGTAAGTATTTTCCACCATTTGACAACATACATTGTGCAATAAAAAAAGCCCTAAACAATTCCTTATTTTGGAGATAAGAGCATACGTAAATGTATTGCCATTACATTTCCAAACTTGCACAGAGCTGATATAAAATAATCGTAACTTCTCTTCAAAAAATATATTATATCATTTTTTTTGTTTTTTGCATTTAAGAATATTACTCACCAAATCCTCCATATCTACGGATATAACCACCATAGGCGACGGCCACCATCACAGCCAACACCATCAGGATGGACAGGAAACGCTGCCGTCACAAAGATACAATGTTAGCATGATATATTTAAGAATGAAGAATCAATAGTTTTGATAATCGAACATCATGATTCAAAAGAATCGTGGATGTGAATACTTACCATGATTATGGAGTGTGTGGTTTTGAAGACAGGAGCTACTGATAGTGAGACTGGATGCTCACGACTTTATATAGGACAAGAGGCCCCTCCCACCAGACATAACCTTCTCTATAAACACCTGGTCAACCTTGCTTAGATACTCATATGTATTTAATCAGAAAAAATCGCCTCAAGAGGTCTGTGCTCTTGAGGTTCCAGCCCTCAAGGTACTACCTCTCATACGGTAAGCTCTGCAACGGTAAAATTTTCCAATGATTCAGCTCTTCCTCTCTTACCTGTAAAATAACACATATATGCTACGGCACCCTGTAAATATCTTCTTAAATATTTTGAGAATGTAAATAGAAAATTAAATAATTACTTTTGTACTGATAACACGGAGGTTACTACCAGATGAACTTTCATTAATGGTTCCTCATAATGAACAAGGCCTTTTGAGGTTTACAGATAATCCACTATATTAAAAGGAATTTTTGACTAGGTTTTGATCTGTCTTGACCCTTATCAATGAAAGGGGATATATCTTTAAATATAATATGATTCTCAGAAAATTTATACAAACATTACAGTTTGCAATATATAGGTTTGCCTTCACGCAGTATATACCCTGAGAGAGACGTGTATAAATATATTTAATGTGTATGTATTCTTAATGCTTACATTATTCCAGATTTAAGAATTAAAGTATTCTTGATATTAGTGTAAAGGTGAATTGTAACATTAATGAATGATGTACATTTGATAGACTTTTAACTTAATACACAAACTAATTACTAGTAAATTAGCTTTTTCTGTCAGGCCGCTCAAATAAATCACTTCTGGTGGTCTGGTGGCTAAAGCTCTCGCTTCACACGGCGAGGGTCTGGGTTCGATTTACAGCCAGGGTAGAAACATTGGGCGTATTTCTTTACACCTGTTGTCTATGTTCACCCATCAGTAAAATGGGTACCTGGGTGTTAGTCGACTGGTGTGGGTCGCATCCTGGGACACTGACCTAATTTGCCCGAAATGCTCTGCATAACAAGGGACTTTCTATATAGTAGTATGTCATTGATGTCAGCTAGGCCTGTATACCTTGTACATGTACTTGTAGTAAAGATATTATTATTATTATTACATTATTATTATTATTATTATTATTATTATTATTATTATTATTATTATTATTATTATTATTATTATTATTATCTTTCGTTTACGCATGCGTATCAATACGAAAATTTTTACACAGAGTAAACAGAAAAAATGTATTGTTTACCTAAGATTGAGTTATGTTAGATCATGTTAACCTTACCAGATATAAATTAACTATGTAGCTAACTAATAATAACGAAATAAAATAAACATCTGGCACACTAGATACATCATTGCTAAATAAAGCGTTTATAATTATACACAATAAGGGATAAATAAACAAAAGTCTCAGGGCGTCTGCAATTTTAAATCATACTATATTTTTAACATGCAGAAGTTTGCTTATTAATTTTTAATAGACGCTTTTCTCATACGAAGCTTTGAAAATAAGAGAATAACAAGTGAATTAAGAGCAATGCACAACAACCTACGATTTAGAGAAAATATTTTAGCAGACGTTTTGATTCTTACTGGACCGAAACGTTCTTCGTCTTTGCATCTTTTCGCCTTCAAAGGGAGGTTAGTATTCTCATGTTCATTAAATCTCATTTCTTTGGCTCTGTATTACCCAATGATATTTAATATTTTCCTTGAATATACTACTACTGCTACTACTACTTCTACTACGACTACTACTACTTCTACTAGTACTACTATTATTATAACTACTCATAATATTAATTATAATAATAATAATAATAATATCTATTTATTGCTCTCATGGCTCAAAAATTAGTAGCGAATATGTTATACACCTTTGATTTTATCATTAGTATTAGTATAATTATTATTATTATTATTATTATTATTGTTATTATTATTATTTCTAGGTGATAGCTTGTGTTCATAACAGCAGAGTAGCGAGACTTTCGTTCGCAACAGCAGAGCAACGAGACAAGTATCTACAACACCAGAGTAACACGATTAACACCCTCCAGACACTGTGGAGACACTCAAGCCTTCAAGACCTGGCTCTGGAAAACCCCGACCCAGATAGTTTCTTACTTGACCATTAAACTATAGGTTAATTTTTTCCCTGCTCAGTTTATCATGTTAGCAAAAATGAGAGTAATTAATTTATTAGGAAAGAGGATTGTTTACAACGTAGCCTTCTTGTACAATGACAACAAGAATGGTTTCAGTCTGTAAAATATGAATTATAGTAAGCCTTTAGTGTCCATGCAAAGAGCTATAGTCATTTCTTTCATATCTCTGGGTAGATACACTGGCAGATATATGATCTTCCGTATATATTCACTGGAAAACAGTGTCCATACATAGCGTTAAGTGGGCTTTTCGAGATAACTTCTCGAAGTATGTGCCTAGAGATATACGCCTCTAAACGCATATATGCTGATGCTTATACACTTTTCGGTGTACAAACGCTAAGATATCTATCTATCGGTATATATACACTGAGATATATATTGTTTGGTTTATATAAACTTAGATAAACTTCGATATGAATATAAATCAGTGGATGTAAATACACTGAGAGATGCATACCTATCGCTGTATATACATATCTTACGTGTATTTATACAGTAACCTGAGAGATATACGCCTTTCGTGTATATTCACTGATACACACCTTCCGTTCATATACACTGAAATACACACCGCAAGTGAATATTCACTGATATACGCACCTTACGTGTATATTTAGGGATACACACTTTGCATGTATATTATTACCTTCTCAGGTAATCAAGGCCTATTAACATGGCCGTAAAGGGAACTTAGAGCGAAAATAAACACAGCAGTGATCTTTGAATTGTATTTTCCTTCACCAAATATGAACAGATGTATGTACACTATATACACTATGTACAGCAGTAGGAAATATAAGTGTACACCACAGTAAGTCAAGGCAAACAACAACAGTCAAAGACAGACACCACCGTGCTTCAACCAGCAGCTGGATGAATCTGGCAAGAGTGAATCGTGAGTGCTACCACATCACCTTCGCAATTGTCAGACCCACGTTATGAATGGATGAACCAAGAAACTGACTTAACAATGGGGCCCCCTGAATCGTTAAACCCTTAGCACCTGGTTTGCTGGTTGGAAGGCAGCCTATATGGGAGTGTGTACATACGCCGAATAAATGTAATGTACTCTTTGCATGCCACATATATACACTTGAGAGATAAACACCGCACATGTATATGCATTGATAGATTCACACCTCACGTGTAAGCACTGAGAGATTCAACCCCTTTCGTGTATATACACTGAGAAACACACCTCAAGTGTATATACAATGAGATATACACAACTCACGTGTATATGGACTGACATATACACACTTCATGACACACTTTTCGCTATAAATTCCCTTATCGTTGTTTACTACACTTCGCTGGTTGGTCATGAGTTTGATGCGACTGCTAGGTAGTAGAGAAAACTTAGTAACAACGTTATAGTTATCGACAAATGTTAGGTAAAAAAAACACAGATGCAAGTAATGTGACATTTTATTGATGCAACGTTTCGCTCTCCATATATATACACGATCGAACAAGGAAAAGCAGAACATAACAATGATTCAGCAGCACCGAACCTAAGCTAAATCAGAAAACTTAGGGATAACTTGGTTAAGATATTCCCGCTAACACAGTAAAAACTAGTCTGACTTGTTTTTTCAAATTTCCTGAACATCCACACTACGACGCGCCTTAAACTTCCTTGATTTTTTTTTTTTTTTTTTTTGGTGGGGGTTCTGTTTATGTTATATGATGGACAGTGGATCTGCTGGTTCCTATCTGTACTGTTCGACTTTCTTCAAGCAACTGAGCACGGGAGGAGAAAAATACAGAAATTTCTGAGTCTTAAAGGTGATTGTGTTAAAAACCTATTCATCTTCGAAGTTTTCCTTCTGTTTTGTCTAGTTTTGTCTAACAACAAGGTACCCATTCCCTGTAATTTAATGAACAATGAAGGAACGATAATACCTGCCCATACGTCATGCTTTGTCTAGGAGTCAAAATCAGGTCCATCTAATTAAAGCAGAACATTTCATCATTGAGTTACAAAGCACCTGTTCAGAGTGCTCCTTCAGAGTAACAGTGCTATAGTTTATTATCAGACATTATTGTTATAATTTTCAACAAAGTTCACCACCTTTATTAAGATTTAATGTGATTAATATTATTTCAGCTGGTATAGCAAATTAATTTAAATGAATAAAAGCTGTGGAATGTGTAACCCTATTTATAAAATTATGCACTTTTACTTTAAGATTTTAACCCCAAAAAATCTTCATTTTTTTGGAAAATTTTAAGTTTCCCAAACATTCTCGAAAATCCTCAGAAATAGTGCGAAATTGTTGCGAGAAATTCTTCACTACATTCATTATGCTGCCTCACTCACTATATTCACCATATCTTCGCCCATATCTACCGAAATCGCTGGCAAATCCTTCTGAGGATTAGTCTTCCCGAAATGCACAGCATGTTAGTGGCTTTATTGTGTTTAACAATATATTATTACATGTAAACTACATTGTGTGTACTGCAGAAAGAAACAAAGTTCGTGTGTTTGCCTGTTTCTTTGTTTGTTTATAGCCTCCAAAACCACCCAAGCGACTACCTAATCCTCCCAAGTGACCACATAAACTACCCAACCCTAGTTCATACCCACCCAGTCCACCAAAGTCACCCAAACTGATGCCAAGACCGATTCCACTGAAGCCAATGTTATGACCACCTGTCAGTGAAGAACTATTTTAGTGAGAGTAAAGAATTTAATAAATAAAATCTATAGCATATTTGCTAACGTCCAGTGCATTAGAAAATACGCCAGCAAACTGAAAGCTTGAATTAGTATTTTCAGCAACATCTATGTATGAATTACATGTTACGTTCTATAGAACGAAAGTTATTGATTTGACAATAATTAAGTAAATAAATAAGCGAAACAATCTCAATGTTACGTTCTATAGAACGAAAGTTATTGATTTGACAATAATTAAGTAAATAAATAAGAGAAACAATCTCCAAAAAAAAAAAAACTGAGAAAATGAATTGAAAGAAGTTAAACAAAATATGATAACCCTTCTGGAATAATATTCTACCCACCATACTATATAACTCCAGGTGCTGGAGAACCATAAACGACGGCCACCATTACGACCAACACCGTCAACAGTGAACATTAAGGATACATGACATTACAATGTACATTATGGATACCTGACATAACAGTGTGCATTATGTACATGGCATCACAATGTTCCTTATGGGTACGTGACATCACAGTGTACATCATGGATACAGAACATCACAATGGACATTATGTACATGACATCACAATGGACATTATGGATGCGTGACATCACAATGTACATAAGATAATTTCCAGCTACTGTACAATGTTTTTCATGTCATCACGTTATCCATAGAATGACTTTTCCTGTGTGCATTAAATTTTTTAATTTGTTTTGGTTTAATCACACGGAATTAACTTTTACTTTTAAATTTGTTTTAATAATTAGTTATGAAAACGCAATGTTGAAGGCCTGATGACTTGTGCTACATTATATCCACTTACGTCAGGCCTTCACATCTGTCAGCATCTTGCTCTTCAGTTGACACCACAATACAAACAACTGTTTTAGCTTTTTTGTTCGTTCCTTTGAAGATGTATTTGTAAATCAAGAAAAATCTTAATATTTCTACTCAGCGATGAATGAAGCTGATACTATTTGGGTTCGTAATCTGGACCAGTAAAATAATCCACAGTGATAAAATTAATAAATAATTATACTCCGCATGTAATTAGCTATCGCTGCGTCCATTAAAAGCAAGAAATTGTGTTCCTAAAACTAAGTAAACTGATATTCTATTTTTGAGAATACCTTCTAACTTTACCATTTATCTGTATCCTGAAGGTAGACTACATCGAGACTTGTCCATAATTATCAAGTAACGGTTTAGCTATTCGTGAGTGTTTCCTATTTTTTTAGTAAACACTGACAAGGTAGGTTTTTCGATAAAGAGAATTTATCACTGGAGACCAAAACAACAAAGCAATTTCTACTTTTAAAAATGGACGAATTTCCTCATTAATTTTTTATCCCCTAAAGTGTGAACCTGGAAGCATAAAATGGTATAAGTCAAGGTCTTTAAACTTGAAAATCAGGTAGACGAGTTTGCCACACCCGGAGAAGTAATTGTGCTGCGTCACCATGACTCATCATCTTCACACTAGCTGCACACAGACGCTTCATTATGAGCGCATTTCTACTAAGGGGTAGTGCCGGCAAGAGGTGAATAGACACTTAATACAGTGAAATTTTAAAATAGTTTAACGTTTCACCTACGAGTGATCGTAGGTACATACCTCGATGAAAAAATACAGCTTGTTATAGGGCAAGTCTGTACATAATACACGAACTTGTGCGTAATATACAAGCCCGTACATTACGTTCTGTACATAGTGATCAAGTCCGGACATTATACGTGGATTTGTACTTTACGTACGGTTCAGTGCATTATGCACGGACCGTACATTCTTCACTTTGCTCAGTTTTTACTAATGATAATGAAGCGTTGATTTAAGCATGTAAAAATCAGCAATATATATGTCACTTTTACACTGTTTCATAGCAAATTTTACTGCTAGGCATAAGATTAATTTATTAAACTCATTTAGAATTTGCAATGTTCATTGCAAGATAAAATCTAGGAGACACCTTATTATTGCTAATTCTAATGAGTTTCTGGCCCACTAATAATTTCTTATAATTTATAATGAAACCAGCCTTCGTGGAAGCAAATTTGGCCACGTAACCATAACTAATTATTAGTAAACCCAATAATTAGTTACGTAAATAGAGAAAAGATCATTTTTATTAGTTTTGCAATATTTAATTCTAACGATATGGATGATACGAAGTGAATCATTTTCGCTCGGTTCGTCGTCTCGTTGCAAAGTTGAGTTTGTCTAAGGTATAACGCACCTCATAGGATGCGGCCTGAATAACATGCATATATCTATGTATATAGCTAGATGAACAGTCACAGCGGGTATAAAGATACTTAACTATACGTCTTGCCTTGCTCAGGAATCGAATCTGGGACCTATCGATTTATTAGAGGACTGTTTTACCTCTGAGTTACAAATTAGACACAGTATTCCAACAGGTAGTAAGATAAAGCATAAGTGTACAGAGAAATATTTATTCATATATATAATATACAGTTGATCTCATGGGTCACCGGAGCTGCTGTTGATGTGGGCTTCACCAACCTTAACCTGAAGTGGGTAAAACACTTCTTTTATTAAGAATAAATGTAATTATTTTTATTTCAGTAAGTATAGTCAATTATTTTAAAAGAATCAAAACTGTAAAAAATAAATTATTCGCAGAACACATTATGCTGCCTTTCTCACCATATTCACCATATCGTCGGACATATCTACCAAACCCTCCAAGAAAACCACCCAGGCTGCTGCCGTACCCAAATCTTCCCAGGCCGCAACCATACCCACCTAAGACGCCGCCATAACCACCAAAGCCAACCTATTCGATGCCACGGCCAAATCCACCTATTAAAAAAGTTGACTCTCTTTATCACAATAGGAATTGATGTAGTAATACTTCAGTATATTCTTAAACAACACCATCTCTCAATATTTGGAATAAATTGAACCCACCATATACAATTCAAGGTGCAGGAGAACCATGGGCGAAGGCCACCATCATGGCCAATACCGTCGACACAGACAGGAAACGCTGTCCTAGGGAAGGTGTAATATTTATAATGAGAATATGAGTATTTTCGGTAATAACTGAAATCATTGTGAATTATTAATCAGTGACGGAAAAGTTTCGCAAGGTCGTGAAGATGATGAAGCATATTGCAGTGTTTACCATAGTTTTTGAATTGTGTGGTTGAGGACAGTAGCCACAGTGATGACAAAGGTAGTGTCCAGAGGATAATAGCCACAGTGATGACAAAGGTGGTGTCCAGAGGATAGTAGCCACAGTGATGACAAAGGTGGTGTCCAGAGGATAGTAGCCACAGTGATGACAAAGGTGGTGTCCAGAGGATAGTAGCCACAGTGATGACAAAAGTGGTGTCCAGAGGATAGTAGCCACAGTGATGACAAAGGTGGTGTCCAGAACTTAACATATGATATCTTGCTTCCCCCATCTCTATTATCACACCATGGCATAACCTGATTACAATTATCAGATTTCTTTTTCTACAGGAAAGTGAAACTCATAGCTTATGATTAAACCCATTTAATAATCTCGTAGAAGTGTAAGTATTGCCAGTAGGGCGTCGTATTGCTTAAAATAAGTAGGTACATAGTTGCTTCATGGAAAAATAATTTTACCACTCATCTGCAACTTAAAAAGTGGAGTGGACTTAGGCAGCTTGTCTAAGCTTGCGAGTTCCCAAATAAGAAAAGAAGGTCTCTGGAGAAAACCACGGAAGTATAAAATATGTCAAGATCTTTGGTTCAACTTGAAATTCAGGTAGACGGCTTTTTGGCTCTCTGAGATTAATATCAACTGCTTCACTGTGACTCGTAAAAATATACTACAAATTTATTAGGTCAAACTCCACTGACACCGATATGACTGTGCAAGCGCATTGAAAAATTAATGATAAAGAATGTGAAACAAAATAGGTCTTGAACTATTAGGTATTCTCTTTCAGATAATATAAATATAAGATTCAAAGCTATATTATTATTATTATTATAATTATTAGTATAATTATTATTATAATTATTATTATAATTATTATTATAATTATTATTATAATTATTATTATAAATATTATTATAATTATTATTATAATTATTATTATAATTATTATTATTTGTATTATTATTATAATTATTATAATTTGTATTATTATTATTAATAGTAGTAGTAGGTGTAGTAGGAGTAGTAGATGAAGTAGCAGTAGTAGTAGTAGTAGCAGTAGTAGTAATAGTGGAAGTAGTAGTAGTAGTAGTAGTAGCAGTAGTAGTAATAGTGGAAGTAGTAGTAGTAATTGTAGTATATTATTATTATTATTATTTCGCACTACACACGTATGTTAAAGACTTTCACACCCATACAAAAGCATCTGAACTATTATACTCTGATATTATCTGTGAGGGGAAAGTCAGTAAATTGGGCATATGGTAGTTCAGACTCCGAGGGTCTGTTACAGTGTATCGCCGCCCGCACTGCCATCTAGCGGGCCACTGTAAAACTACAGATTTCTTCGGGTCTGACCACCAGACCACCGGTGGTCTGGTGGCTTGAGCTCTCGCTTCACACACGGAGGGCCCGGGTTCGATTCCCGGCGGGTGGAAACATTTCGACGTGTTTCCTTACACCTGTTGTCATGTTCACCTAGCAGCAAATAGGTACCTGGGTTATTAGTCGACTGGTGTGGGTCGCATCCTGGGGGACAAGATTAAGGACCCCAATGGAAATAAGACAGTCCTCGATGACGCACTGACTTTCTTGGGTTATCCTGGGTGGTTAACCCTCCGGGGTTAAAAATCCGAAGAAATCTTATCTTATCTTATCTTAGTTTCTACTCCTGGTACTATTAACGTTAACTGGTGTAGGTGAGAGTTTGTGTAATCACTTCACCTCCACTCTTTTCGTGATCTGGTAAGGTGATCAACCACGAATATTGTTTTATTTATTTTGTATTTAACCCGGTTACCAGTAATAATAATAATAATAATAATAATAATAATAATAATAATAATGTATATTTATTTCTACAGGTACATGTACAAGGTATACAGACCTAGCTGACATCTATGACATACTACTCTATAGAAAGTCGCTTGTTATGCAGAGCATTTCGGGCAAATTAGGTAAGTTTTGTCCCGGGATGCGACCCACACCAGTCGACTAACACCCAGGTACCCATTTTACTGATGGGGAACATGGACAACCAGTGTAAGGAAACACACCCAAAGTTTCTACCCTCGCCGAGAATCGAACCCGGACCCTCGGTGTGTGAAGCGAGAGCTTTTGCCACGGTGCACCTAATGACATGAGACCTAATAACATGGAAGCACCATTGCCACCCTTTGTCTTTCTTCAATGTTATACTTGATAACTATCTTGTAACCGGTGTCTTTTTTTTTCATTATCAGCTCTGCTGCTGGCGTGGTCATCCACAGCAGAAGCTTGATATGTGAGAGCTAGAACCCAGACGATGGGATATAGCGACTCATTTCATTAGATCTCTGGAGAGAGATACTGTGAACCATTATCGACAGATGTTTCTGAACATCAGACTAACATCGCCTACCCAGGATAATTAACATATGTTCATTACTTCTTCTTTCAACAAACCAGCCGTATCCAACCAAGGTAAGGTGGCCCAAAAAGAAAATCAGTAGTTTCTCTTCATAACTTCAGTAATGTATACAGGAGAAGGGATTACTAGCCCCTTGCTCCCGGCATTTTAGTCGCCTCTTACGACACGCATGGCTTACGGAGAAAAAATTCTGTTCCACTTCCCCATTCATTACATCTTCACAAAACCTCCTGGTCTATGAAAAGTCTTCTGTCTCAAGAGCTCACAAGAACCAACGCCGGCCCTTTTTTTATTTAATTACTTTTATTTTTTTACATTATTACTTTTTCTAAGTTACATTTTTCTGTACTTCTGATCAGACGGAAGGAATTCTCTGACATTGTCCCTTTTCTGAGTTCAAAACAAACTTCTTTCCTTGACAATCTTCAAAATTTGTCATTTTTTTCCTTCAATTTTGTTTCACGTCATCTTACATTAACTCATCAAGTTTTGTTGGTTTCTTTCTTTTAATATTAGTTTTAAACCTTATATCCTATAAAGGGGGTCATTAAAAAGTCACAATCCCGTGACTGAAACAATTCACAAATAACCCACATTGTCACACCACAACTGAACGAGAAAAGCAGATAAGGAAGACTTTTAGTTGCAATAGTAGAAAAAATATTAATGGGAGTAGTAGTGGTAGCATTATTTATCCTCAAATGACTTTAGTAAGATGAATATTGATTTGGGTGTGGAGTATATATTCTAGCCAAACTTGACCGAGTAAAGTGTGGTCAGATGGACAGCATTTATAATCTTTGTTAGGTTAATTAAATAATTAACATCCATAATCGAGCATTCACTAATGCAGTAGTAGAATGCATAAATTGTAAAGCACTGTTTTTTTTTTCAGTGCTCAGTAAAACATGACTGGCGTTTACATCAATGGATTTTTCTCTGGATTTTTTACCGAACACTTGGTATCTAAATCACTCTTAACCAATACAATAAGATTATAATTAATTAGCAACATTCATTCTCCGTAGTCATAAATAAGCCAAATAACATTGACAAGTGAATGCATTTGCTTCCTTGCTAGCAATATCCACAGAAGGGATAAGCATGGGAATATGGTGGATGTTTAGACTGTACTCAAGAAAATTTTGATCAGGTAACACGAAGTTTCAACAACTGAAAACTGGTGTTCATAACTGGTAATTATATAAAAAGGCGTATTGTTGAATCTAACTTTTTACCTCGGTTTCTAATTTTAATTTCAACTCTTAATTCACGCACAGATAAATAAGCATCTCAATAAGACTTTATAAAAAAAAGTTTTAATGGATGACGAGAACAATGGAAGCCAGATTCTTCAGGTTCAAATCCATCGAGGTCAATAACTATCCGCTCCTGGTCTGGATAAAATACGTCAGGTGATGCCACATAATGGTGACTTTTCACTCATATCTTGCTTATTCCAGTTTCTCTGATCTTTTTTTCTAACAAGCCATTCAACCAACATATTTCGAGAAGCCAAGCAAGCATTTTCTTCAGAATTAAAGCCTCTCTAAAATTGTACTGGTATGAACGTTTACCGATTTATGAGGCCCATGTATTTGTTTGCTGGCACCAGCACTTTTGATCCAGTACTGGAGATGCTTAACGACTACATTAGTTGCATAAGGATACTTTCTGATGATACATTATCAATTTGGCCACGATGTATCATTTGCACAGTTGAGACAACCTTTGTGTTTGACAGTGATCTCAGGTCCGGTTTATTTTAATTTCACTATCCACTTTTCATTGTTTTCCTTGAATCTATTGATTATGAGACTAAGAAATCACATTTAGTCTGTAGATGTTGAAGATGGTGAAGAGAAGAGCCACTCTGATGCTATAAGCAATGAACAAAATATAAAACTTTAAACTGTTAATAAATTTACATATTAAGGGAAGACCAGAGCAGGTGGACTGAACACCATTTGTCAAGGTTGAAGGACTGAACACCTGGAAATTACGTCTCCACTACTTTCACTTTCTCTTGTATATATACTGATTGTACAGGATTGAAAAAGTCATTGGCGGAACTTCTCAGTAATAAAGATACCCCAGGTGACATGTTATATTCGAGAACCAGCATTCGACACTACCATATATTTAAATTAGGATGAACTTAAACCATTATGTAGGGTAACTTATTCTACATTAATCTCAAATAGTATTATTTGATAACAGCTTGTATAATCCCTCATGAGCAAAGAAACAAGAGCTCTAGTGACCTGATAGTTTCTGATCACTACTGCTGTTTATCGCTGTATAACCCCTGTGGTTTAGCGCTTCTATTTGATTATAATAATAATAATACTGCTGTTTATCACCAATTTAGTTAACAATAAAAATGACTAATATGGCGAAACCTATACAAGATCATTTCAGCAATATATACTTAGTTACTTGTTTAGTTTCCATAAAAAAACGATCGTCTAGAGGTGTGTATGGATAAATATCAAAATATATACGACTCGACTATTGTGGAAAATTCTCTTGAAAGTGAAAGTCTCGTTGATAGATTTCAAAATTTAATGCAGTAAAAAATACTGATTTACATTCAGTATCAGTAGAGATACATATCCTGTACGACTCTATATTGTAGTTATTATTACAATACATTTATAAAGAATGTTTTTTAATATGTACTCACATCTACGTGTGCGCCACTAAGCTGACACCAAATGTCATAGCCTAGAGGTTAGTGGCGGCTCTCATCACTGACGACCGGGAATCAAATCCCTGGCAGGTAATAATAATAATAATTATAAAAATAATAATAATAATATCTTTATTTACTACAAGTATATGTTCATGGTATACAGTCCTAGCTGACATCAATAACATACTACTATATAGAAAGCTCCGTGTTATGCTGATCATTTCCAGCAAATTAGGTCAGTGTCCCAGAATGCCACCCACACCAGCCGACTAACACCCAGGTACTCATTTACTGATGGATGAACATAGACAACAGATGTAAAAAAAACACGCCCAATGTTTCTACCCTGACTGGGAATCGAACCCAGACCCTCGCCGTGTGAAGCGAGAGCTTTAGCCACCATTCAACTATTATTGTACTATTTCTACTACCATTGCTGTTACTACTGCTGGTAGTGCCTCATTAACTAATACCATTACTGCTTCTACCATTTCTACTAATACTACTACTGCAGCTAATTTTTCCACCACCACTTATGTATGTACGTGTGTGTGTGTGTATGTATATATGTGTGTATGTGTGTGTGTATGTGTATGTGTGTGTGTGTATATGTATGTGTATATGTATGTGTGTGTGTGTGACCCAACAATTAAAATTTGCACCAATAACTCATTACAGTTGTGGCTGGGTGTAGACTAATAGAGTGCTCATTGCTTTATAATTTGTTCATGATTGCAACCATGTATAGACGTAAGTAAATTTACTTACATGATTCATTACCTTGTAACTAGTGAATTCATTACCTTTGTACCTTGTTCAGCTATCAAAACTTTGGGGCCCAGTCTCTGGACCCTTTATATACCTCTGTAATCTGCAAATACTTTTGTAACTTGTCATGATTGTAACCAGATCCATCTGAGTTCATTACCTTTGTAACTTGCTCAGCTATCAAACTTTGAGGTCCAGTCCCTGGACCCATTATGTACCTCTGTAATCTTTTGACTACCGCCCACAGGATGGGTATGGGGTGCATAATAAAGATATCAAACTAAACAAACACCACTTATATAATACTACTTTTGCTAACACTACAAGCAGTACTACAACTACTCCCTCTATCAGTGTCTTTGAATATTCTCTATTTGTCGTCTAGGTTGTGACTTTACAAGAGTCCCGGATGAACCGAAACTTCGTCATAGTGTTTCTCTCTTAAGTGCACGTCATTCGTAAATTCATACACTGGTGCTTATTAATATTATTCTTATCGTTATGATTACTGTTAATACTGATATACACTTGAGAATTCTCTATAATGCAATCGCTTGTCTAAAACCGTAAGAAGTAATGCACTGAGCATGTGGTAAGAAGTAATGCACTGAGCATGTGGTAAGTAGTAATGCACTGAACATGTGGTAAGAAGTAATGCACTGAGCATGTGGTAAGAAGTAATGCACTGAGCATGTGGTAAGAAGTAATGCACTGAGCATGTGGTAAGAAGTAATGCACTGAGCATGTGGTAAGAATGCTCATAAGTTTTCAGACGAACCAGTTCATATACAGAGTACTGAATGCTTCACAAAAACAGTGACTCAGAGAAACATTGCAATGTTATCTAAAGTCGTAAGCTCTATTGATAAAGGTTGTATGATAAATCACAGTTGAAAAGAGATACATTTATTAAAAAAATATAATGTACAGTTGGTGATGTCATGTCAACATTAACCAGTCAGCTGCAGTAAGCGAGTGTCTCACCTTCCATAGCCTGCAAATGGCATGAAAATTATTCACATTAATATTCACCAAAAACAATTTCTTTATCGAACACATCTTCATCATACATTTTTATGTCAAGTTTTACTAAAAAATATTTTCAGCGACAAAACAGTGAAATAATTCTTCACTGCACACATTAAAATGCGTCACTCACCATATCCACCATATCGTCGGCCATATCCACCGAAGCCGCCGCCAAATCCTCCCAAGCCACCACCGAATCCTCCCAAGCCACCACCGAATCCTCCCAAGCCACCACCGAATCCTCCCAGGCCGCCGCCAAAACCACCTAGACCGCGGCCAAAACCACCGAAGCCGCCGCCAATCCCACCCAAACCGATTCCATGGCCGATTCCACCGATGCCAATGCTACGACCACCTAGCAATAAAAATATATTTTAGTTACGACATACCATTTATGAAATTTATATCGTGATTGTTAATGCAGTACACCAGAAAATACATCACAAAAAGTATAAATTAAAATATACAGGTAAATAAACAAAATAATCTCAAGAGACCAAAGTAAAAGAGTGAATTGCAAGATGCTGAAAAGATGGTGACAATAACAGCTCCTTAATAATAATCTACTCACCATATATAATTCCAGGTGCTGGAGAACCATAGGCGACGGTCACCATCACTGCCAACACCGTCAACATAGACAAGAAACGCTGTCAAAGAAAAGGAGTAACGTTTATAATTAGATAAGGATAATGTGAAGTAAAGATATTAGTGATACTAATAAACATAAAAAATTCTTTAGATCACCACATCTCATGTATATATTAACGGTATTTACCATTGTTGTAGTTGTGTAGTTCAGTATCGTAGCCACACTGATAACACGGGTAGGTGTTCAAAGCTTTATATAAGACAGTGGAGCTTCCCACCTGCTGTAACCTTCAGGTTTGTGTCTGGTATCATGACGTAGTACAACCCGTTTAGTAGTATTGTTTTTATTAAGGAAGTTCATTGCTTTTAGTTACATTCTTCAATTAAGAAATTCAATAGATTTTATTACATTGTTTATTTGCCTGCATATTCAGTTATAAAAATAATAATAGAGTCCTTGGCTAGTACAGTGTTGTTATTGATCAATATCACTCGTTCGTGGTTACAGTAGTATATATATGCTCCTCGTAGGATAGTACACAAGAGGGATTAGAAATAAAATAGCCTAGAAGCTCCCACAACACTGAATGTCATCGGATGGCGTTAAAACAGCTAGCTCTCCTGGCTGCGCCATTTTTGTAGGATTGATTGGTCCTGTGAGTTAAGGCGTCATGTGGCTCTAGCTCACCATGAGGCGGTCCCAGTACAACATGGGTTCGAGTCCTTGGCTACTGCAGTGTTGGTATATATATATATATATATATATATATATATATATATATATATATATATATATATATATATATATATATATATATATATATATGTCGTGCCGATTAGGTAAAACTTGCGATTTTGGCTTAAATAGCAACGCTCTTCTTGCCATATAAGACAAGCGAAATTTTGTGTATGCAATAATTTCACAAAAATCATACTGAACCTAACGAAAAAAATATATTTCATTGTGTTTGTTTATTAATAAATAAATGTTAACGTATCTAAAATATATTTAATTGGGTTAGGCTAAATTAAATTGCGCTTGTTGTAATAAGGTTAGGTAGGTTTTCAAAGTTTCTCTTGGTACAAAATTATAAATTTTTACATAAACATAAATGAAAAAAATATATCTTTAAACGTATAAGAGAAAATTTTAGAAAAGAGTTAATTTTAAATGAGTTCTTGTTAATTGACCAGTTTTACCTAATCGGCACGACATATATATATATATATATATATATAGTTGTGTGTGTGTGTGTGTCGTGCCGATTAGGTAAAACTTGCGATTTTGGCTTAAATAGCAACGCTCTTCTTGCCATATAAGACAAGTGAAAATTTGTGTATGCAATAATTTCGCAAAAATCATTCTGAACCTAACCAAAAAAATATATTTCATTGAGTTTGTTTATTATTAAATTATTTTATTCGTTTAAAGACACATTTTTTTCATTTATGTTGATGTAAATTTTTTTAATTTTCAACCAAAAGAATCTTAAAAAACTTACCTAACCTTATTATAACAAGCGCAATTTAATTTAGCCTCACCCAACTAAATATATTTTAAATACTTTTACAATAATTTAATAATAAGCAAACACAATGAAATATTTTTTTTTCGTTAGGTTTAGAATGATTTTTGCGAAATTATTGCATACACAAATTTTCGCTTGTCTTATATGGCAAGAAGAGCGTTGCTATTTAATGCCAAAATTGCAAGTTTTACCTAATCGGCACGATATATATATATATATATATATATATATATATATATATATATATATATATATATATATATATATATATATATATATATATATATATACACATATACATTATATATTTTTTGTATTAACACATCGGCCGATTCCCACCAAGGCAGGGCGGCCCGAAAAAGAAAAAAAATCATCATAATTCACTCCATCACTGTCTTGCCAGAGGGGTGCTTTACACTACAGTTATAAAACTGCAAGTGCAGACACTGTACTTCCCATCTCCAGGACTCAAGTCCGGCCTGCTGGTTTCCCTGAATCCCTTCATAAATGTTACTTTGCTCACACTCCAACAGCACGTCAAGTATTAAAAACCATTTGTCTCCATTCACTCCTATCAAATACGCTCACGCATGCTTGCTGGAAATCCAAGCCCCCTTGCCCACAAAACCTCCTTTACCCACTCCCTCCAACCTTTTCGAGGACGACCCCTACCCCTCCATCCTTCCCCTACAGATTTATACGCTCTCAAGTCATTTTATTTTGATCCATTCTCTCTAAATGACCAAACCACCTCAAAAACCCATCTTCAGCCCTCTGACTAATACATTTATTAACTCCACACCTCCTAATTTCCACACTCCGAATTCTCTGAATAATATTTACACCACCAGGACATCTCCACTGCCTCCAGCCTCCTCCTCGCTGCAGTATTTACAACCCAAGCTTCACACCCATATAAGAGTGTTGGTATACTTTCATACATTCCCTTCTTTGCCTCCATAGATAACGTTTTTTGTCTCCACAGATACCTCAACGCACCACTCACCTTTTTTCCTTTATCAATTCTATGGTTAACCTCATCCTTCATAAATCTATCCGCTGACAAGTCAACTCCCAAATATCTGAAAACATTCACTTCTTCCATACTCCCTCTCTCCAATGTGATATCCAATTTTTCTTTATATATATATATATATATATATATATATATATATATATATATATATAATATATATATATATATTTATATATAAAGAAAAGTTAGCAAAGTTTAGTGGACGAGTTTGGGAGGGTGTGTAAAGGTAAAAACTTGAAAGTGAACACAGATAAGAGTAAGGTGATAATGATATCAAACGATTTAGATAAAGATAAATTGGATATCACATTGGAGAGAGGAGTATGGAAGAAGTAAATGTTTTCAGATATTTGGGCGTTGACTTGTCAGCATAAAATAACGTGTTATATATATATATATATATATATATATATATATATATATATATATATATATATATATATATATATATATATATATATATATATATATATGTCATTATTAAAAGGTAAAACTGGTCAATTAGCAAGAACTCATCTAAAATTAAGTCCTTTCTAAAAATTTATCTTATACGTTTAAAGATATATTTTTTTCATTTATGTTAATGTAAGAATTTATAATTTTGTACCAAGAGAAACTTTGAAAACCTACCTAACCTTATTACAACAAGCTCAATTTAATTTAGCCTAACCCAACTAAATATATTTTAGATACGTTAACATTAATTTAATAATAAACAAACACAATGAAATATATTTTTTTCGTTATGTTCAGAATGATTTGTGCGAAATTATTGCATACACAAATTTTCACTTGTCTTATATGGCAAGGTGAGCGTTGCTATTTAAGCCAAAATCGCAAGTTTTACCTAATCGGCACGACATATATATATATATATATATATATATATATATATATATATATATATATATATATATATATATATATATATATATATATATATAGGATGGGGTCCACCTCTGGTGTAAATTGTGGGACCCATTGCCTCGGAGAAGTGGATAAAAAGGCTTCAAGGAAGAATATTTAGATTTCTTTCTGAAGCCATTTGAATATTCCACTTCCCCTACCACCCCATGTTTTATATATAAACTTTATTTCAAGACAAAATACATTGACAAGAATACAATAGGGAGTAAAACAACATAGATAACAACTCAGAGCTACATGTCAAATACTTCGTCCAGCTCCCCGGCAGTGGGCCGCGTGCCCAGAACGCTGCAAGCATTTTCCCTCTGGATCGCCACAGAGTCTCTGAAAGAGGAAGCTGATCGCCCTGTGGTCCCTGGTTTCTATGATGAGTTTCTCACCCAGCTCTTTGAGAAACTTTAGAGCACACTTGCCCCACGCTCCAAGGGTCTCCGACCCTATTGGGATGAAGTTATAGCAAGGGGGAAGGCCTTCATATTTGCGAGTCTTCTGGGTCTCCCTGTGGCTGGCAGCTCCACCCCCTTTGGCTACGGAGTAATGCAAGTAGGTGTCTGCCATTGTGGCAGCACAGGTGTAGTCCCAAGCAATCTGCTTACCATCCTTCCAGGGTAGCATAGTGGCTCCATCAAGACGCTTTTGACTTCCATCAGACCTCTGCACTTGGGGTTCCCGTTGAGCTGGGCAACGGGCCGTGGCGAGGCTTCTCTTTATGATGTCATTGACCTCCTCATGTCTAGCATACTTCCCTTCTGATGTGTGACACACGAGACCATGAAGTCCGAATTGATCGCCGTCGCCTTGCCGCAAATACACCTATGTTCGGTGAGTATGGGGGCGGCTAGGCGAAGAGCAACACCAATCCGAATGGCCTGTGGGTCGAGTCGAGTCCCCAGAGAGGAATTGGGAAAAGCTAGAAGGAAATCTCCTGAGTGTAGTGCCTTCACCGCTAAGAGACGAGCTTTGTCCTTTCCTGAAGCGTTGGTGAGCATTGTGTTGGCAATTTTTTTCCATGATCGGTTTGTCCCAGTGGGACTGTTTGTGCTCTTTGGGAGGAGCTGGTCTACTGAAGGAGTCTGCCAGGATGTCCCATCGCTCGCCTGCTTCAATGAACCTGGGGTCCTGAGCTCCCTCCACACCTCTCAAGCGTTCGGGGACAATCTTCTTGACTAATCCACAGGAGGCCAAACACGATGACAGAAATGCAGGTAAAGCTACCTGCGTTGCTTTGCGCACCCCTATACCTCCCAGTCGCACTGGGAGGGTTGCCTGCTCCCATTGCTGATCATCTAGTGACAGATTCAGTGCCTTCTTAAAGGCAAAATAACCACTGTGCCTTTAAAATAGAGGAATTCAAGCGCTTTCGTGACTACTCACATTATCAAGGAACTATAAAACAAAACATAACAAGAAGGCTTATAAAGGGGCAAGACTACACTTCACAGTCACATCATACTAACAAAGCCCACACCTCACAGTAGCGTGACATCGCCCGACTCTGTGAAGAGGACCTGAAACTCTTCCCAAGAATTAAGATTTGTCCAATTTATCATTAAATTCTTCCCAAATCTTATTAATTATAAATGAATCCAATTTATATAAACCAAAATAAATATTCATATTATTTTCGAAACTGCTCTTAATGAAACATGATTCTATTATATTCCTCTCAACCATGGACTTGCTTGATACAACTTTCTCAGCATTTTGAAAATCAATTGGATGGTTAAAATCTCTCAAATTAATAAATAGAGCATTAGAGTCTTGTCCAGTTCTAATGCTATATTTATGTTGTTTTAATCTTAGTTCAAGACTTTTACCGGTTTGACCGTAATAAACTTTATCGCATATTTTACAAGGAATCTTAAAGACACATCCGTCAGCATTTTGGGGGAATTTTTTATCAAAAGTTTTTTTTTACTGTATCAAGATTTTTAAATACAACTTTGATATTAAAATTCTTAAGAAAGGAAGGCATATCAACCAAGTTTTCATGGTAAGGGAGAACCAACATATTTTTAGTTGAATAGGGTTGGTTGTCCATTTTTGGATTGTAAAAAGTATTTCTACCAATTTTAAAAGATTTATCAGTTACGTTTCTTGGGTATTTTAAATCGTTAGCTATTTCATAAATTTTAGAGATTTCTTCATCTATGAACTCTGGACTACAAATACGTAAAGCTCTCAAAAACAATGAAGATAAAACCGACACTTTAACTCTATCTTGATGTGAAGAATAATAGTGTACATAGGAACAATTATTTGTAGGTTTTCTGTAAATTTTAAATTTAAAATCAATGTTACCCTAATAATAAAAACATCTAGGAAGGGCAATGAGTTATTTACTTCGAATTCAACAGTAAAATTTATAGAATGAGCTAAGCTATTTAATTTAACAAGGAAATGGTTTATGTCTACATTCTTAGGCATAAGGCACAAAATATCATCAACATATCTATACCACTTAGCTCTATTGAGAAGGATTGTGTTAAGCAATCTTGTTTCGAAAAATTCCATCTATAAATTACTAAGAACAGGTGAAAGAGGATTTCCCATTGCCATACCAAACTTCTGATTGTAAAACTCATCATTAAATACAAATTTTGCATCAACAATACAAAGTTTAATAAGTTTAATGATAGTAGGAACTGGCAATGGTAAATCGTAATTAACAAGTTCTTCAGATAAGAAACTTAGTAAATCATCAACTGGAACTTTTGTAAACAAGGAGGTAACATCAAAACTAACCATATTGAAATCATTTAAGTCAGTCAAGGTGCTTAATTTGTCAACTAAATCTAAGTTGTTTTTAACATTAAAATTATAAATTTTTCCAACAATTGGGCTCAAAATATCAACAAGCCACATATATAGATAGATACAGATATAGATATATTTACACATAAGCTAATACTAATATTTCTACTACCATTCCTATTACTACAGGCAGTGCCTCATTAACTAATACCACACTACTGCAACAACTACTATTTCTCCAGCTCATTCTTCGACACCATTATTTCTACTACTACTACTACCACTGCCACTGCTAATTGTAGTATTACAAGTACTCCCCCTACCAGTATATACTGATATTCATTGTTTTTTCTCGTAGTCATAGTGTTCCTCCCAAAAGCACATATATTTGTGAACTTTCATTTATTGCTTTTTATTATTCTTATCATTTTTATTATTATTATTCTTGATATTATTGAGAATTCACAAATGTATAATGCATGCACTTGTCTAAACACTTAGCAAGTAATGCAAAGAGCATTAATGTGGTAAGAATTCTCTAAAGTTATCGGTTGAACAAGTTTACATTCATAGAATGTCTGAATGATTAAAAAAACAGACTCGAGAAACAGTGTTATGTTATCTAAAGTCGTTAACTATATTCAAAAAGGTAGTATGATAAATCACAGTTGAAAAGAAATATATTTATTAAAAAATATAATGTACAGTTGGTTATATCATGGCGACATTAACCAGTCAGCTGCAGTAAGCGAGAGTCTCACCTTCCATAGCCTGCAAATGGCATGAAAATTATTCTTATTAATATTCACCAAAAACAATATCTTTATCGAGCACATCATCAACATACATTTTTATGTCAGCTTCTACTAAAAAATATTTTCAGCAAGAAAACAGTGAAAAAAATTTCACTGCACACATTAAAATGCGTTTCTCACCATATCCACCATATCGTCGGCCATATCCACCGAAGCCGCCGCCAAATCCTCCCAAGCCACCACCGAATCCTCCCAAGCCACCACCGAATCCTCCCAAGCCACCACCGAATCCTCCCAGTCCGCCGCCGAAACCACCTAGGCCGCGGCCAAAACCACCGAAGCCGCCGCCAATCCCACCCAAACCGATTCCATGGCCGATTCCACCGAAGCCAATGCTACGACCACCTAGCAATAAAAATATATTTTAGTTACGGCATACCATTTATGAAATTTATATCGTGATTGTTGATGCAGTACACCAGAAAATACATCGCAAAAAGTATAAATTAAAATATACAGGTAAATAAACAAAATAATCTCAAGAGACCAAAGTAAAAGAGTGAATTGCAAGATGCTAAAAAGATGGTGACAATAACAGCTCCTTATTAATATTCTACTCACCATATATAATTCCAGGTGCTGGAGAACCATAGGCGACGGTCACCATCACTGCCAACACCGTCAACATAGACAAGAAACGCTGTCAAGGAAGAGTAACGTTTATAATTAGATAAGGATAACGTGAAGTAAAGATAATAAACAAATAATAATGTTAATAAACAGATAAAACTCTTTAGATCACCACATCTCAGGTATATATTAGCTGTATTTACCATTGTTGTAGTTGTGTAGTTGAGGATCGTAGCCACACTGATAACACGGGTAGGTGTCCAGAGCATTATATATGACAGTGGCGCCTCCCACCTGCTGTAACCTTCAGGTTTGTGTCTGGTATCAAGCTATAGTACAACCCGTTTAGCAGCCTTGTTTTTATTAAGGAAGTTCATTGCTTTTAGTTACAATTATCAATTATTAAGAAATTCAATAGATTTTATTACAATGTTTATTTGCCTGCATCTTCAGTTATACAAATAATAATAGACAACGTTAAGAATAATAACAATAATATTATTATTATTATTATTATTATTATTATTAAATTTCAATATTTGTATAGATAACGATGACAATAAATTCTATTTTGTAATAATATTGGTAGAATTACCGACAATATGTTAAGTAAAGGACACAATTGCAACTAGGACATTATTGTGGCAACGTTTCGCTCTCCAGGAGCTTTCTCAGCCGTTACTTTCTCAAGTAACGGCGAAAAGCTCCTGAAGCAACTTGCCACAATAAATGTCATTATTCAATTGTGTCCTACTAACAAATTCTATTTTAAAATGTTATTCAACTACATAAAAATTTCTACATATGCAATAATTGTAAGCAGAAAGCTTCACTTCCTTATTAAAAACAAGACTGCTAAACGGCTAATGTTATGACACAAAAAAATTCCCAGTCTGATAGATAGTTGATCCCGTGAGTGAGGTACAAATTCAGTACATAGGAGAGAGGAGTTCGTCACTGACTTTTCAGGTCCGACTTAGGATATTTACCAGCACACTAAGACAAAAGGAAAGGAGGAGGAGGTAGTGGTAGAGGCAGCAGAAGGTAGAGGACTAAGCGAGGTAGTCCTAACAGAGGAAGAAGGTAGTGGAGAGGTAGAAGTAGTAGTCTGAGTCCTAATTCCTCTTGATTCCATGTAATAATTTTCTCAGAAAGGCTTCATGAATGGTTACATCATCTTCCTATACCTGTTCTTTTCCTTCATGGTAAATACTATTCTAAAGACTTCTCTGTCCTACTATTGATGTGCCCTCTATCTCCTGTTCTTGCTAATTCAGATGAATACTTGACTGTTCTTTTCCTACTATTGATGTGCGCCCTTCACTTGGCTCCTATTAGATGACATCTTTGTTCTTTGGCCTCATGTCCACCGATCACATACAGGTTTTGTTTTTTCCGTGTACCGCAAGCCTATGCACAGTGGCATGTACATTCACTACTTTTCTTATCATGCTTCCTCTGTCAAGAAAAGTGTTCTTATCTCCCTCTTTCTCCGAGCTCTCCGTATTTGTTATCCTCAGTTTCTTGAATCAGAAATTTCCACTCTTTATAATTCATTTTCCCGTCTTGTGTACCCTTCCCATTTCATAGACTCTTCCTTCTCACATGCTAAAGGGGCTTTCTTCTCTCCCAAACCCTCTACTCCTGGGAACTCTCCTGTCCTCTGCCTTCCCTACATTTCCAGTCTTTCTAATCTCAACAACTCTCTCCGTCCCTTAGACATCAAACTTACTTTTCGCCAGACTAACACTCTTCGTACCAATCTAGTTCATACCTCTCCTTCCTCTATAGATGCTACTGGTGTCTACTCTATTTCTTGTTCCTCCTGTCCTCTTTAGTACTTTGGTGAAACTTGCCGTTCTCCTTCTGACAGACTCAAAGAGCACAAAAGTAGTGTTAGTCTTGCCAACACCAACAATGCGCTTTTTTGTTATGTCAGAGATCACAGTCGTCCTGTAAACTGGTATTCTGCTAAAACTGTCTACCCTACTTCTAACTTTCACAGTCGCCGTCTGGTTGAATCCTCCTTTATACACAACTTTCCTTGTATGAATTTTAGTCCTGGTTTTGTCTCTGTAGATGCCTTCGTTTCCCATTACATTGTAAAATGCTCCAAACTTCAGAACACCCTTGACTTAACCTGATTCTTTTTTCCCCTTCTCCCTTTTCCCCTTTTCTCTTTGTCTTTTGGGTTTTCTTTCTTCTGCCTTGGGTATTTGGTCCATTATTATTTTCCCCCTCTGTTCTTGTTCATACTTTTTGTGGGCCCCTATCTCCCTTGCAGTGCTCCTCTTTCTTAGTATTTGACTGACTCCACTACTACTACTTCTACCACTACATCTCTTCCTACTTTCCTACTACCTCTCTTGTCCTGTCTCTGTCTGCTGGCCAATATATACTCCCACTATCTCTCCTTTTTGTTAGTGTGACTTTGTAAATGGTCCATGTCGGACCGAAACGTCGTCGTAAGCTCCTCTCTCCTATGTGCGGGTTATTCATGTATTGTTCCTTAGTTTGGTACAAATTCAGTTTTTAATATGCGAAGTTTACTCGGAAAATTAAAGGTGAGTTACCTGACTCTTGAGAGATAACTGCATTTCTTCTATGGTTAAACCCCTTTAAAAAAGATTGAAAATTTTGGTTTTAAATTGATTATCATTATTTTTATTATTACTATTATTATTATTAATTTTAAAGAAAACGTTAAATATATAAATTTCATTTAAACTGACTAGAAAGCAAATGTACTGTATCACACTGACACTTATACATTACTAGTTTTTTTTTATTAAAGCTTCACCACTTCTCCGGACTTGACCTTCGGATGAAAGTTTAATAATCTATAGCATATTATAATAATATAAATACGTAATCGTATAGGTAGTTATCGTTGTCTTCACTACAAACAATGCGTTGCCTTGCGGAATTTCAGTAATTTCATAGTTGATCCAAAGGAAAACTGTAAACTGTAGGTAAAGTGCATCGAGACCTGTTCATATGTATCAAGTAGAATTAGAAATCGTTTTTTTTTTTCTTTGAAAATAGAGAAAAAAAACTCTCATATATAAACAATTGCACCATTTTTTCTGCGTATTTAAAAAACATTTATTAAATATAATTTTGTTATCGTTAGCTACTAGTGATCACAAAAGACAACCACCAATGAAGAATTTTGTACACTTTTAAGATTCAATATAAATGAGTGTTAAGAATAAAATACAAAAAAATTTCAGGCGACTATTAAATGTTGAATGTCAAGAACTTACCATTCCACGGGTGGGGTTCGAACCCGCGGTCACAGAGTCTCAAAACTCCAGACCGTCGCGCAAGCTACTGGGCCAGCTAGCTTCAATAAGATTCATCCAACTAGGTATATTTCTACACCATAAGAAGGTTAGCATAGGCACCACTGTGTCCACAAATGCGGGAGATTCGTCTGTAAAAACTTGCATTTGTGGACTCAGTGGTGCCTATGCTAACCTTCCTATGGTGTAGAAATATACCTAGTTGGATTAATCTTATTGAAGCTAGCTGGCCCAGTGGCTTACGCGGCGGTCTGGAGTTTTGATATTCTGTGACCGCGGGTTCGAACCCCACCCGTGATATGGTTTGTTTGCAATCGTGTCATTACGATTTCGTGAGTCAAGAACTTCATTTGATCTGGAAAATCAGGTCAACTTCTAGAGTAGTTACATCTGCTACATAAACATGACTCATCAAAGTATTGAAACTCCCGGTGTGACCCTTACCTCTCACTAGCGTGTACCCCATAATAATTAAATAAGGTTGGTAATCGTCATTGTAATACGTTATATATATACCAGTCGGCTTGAGGTCCACGGGTGTGCCCGAGCTGGGAAGAAACATGGATTGTAAACAAGGTTGCCTGGTTTTTCAAGCATTTCTGGCCGAGTGTTTTAGAGTGTAACTTTGGGGACCTTGCCAGACGCAGAAACAAACGGAGGTATATACAGAGAAACATCGCAGTCAGTAGGATTCGAAACCACGTCATGGAAGTGCCAAGGTTCCCAAGAGAGTCTAGACCACCCTACCACAGATGTCTTAAAAAGCTAGGGAGCCTACCTATAAATCATGTCTTCCTTACCACTTCCCTGACGTGGTTTCGAATCTTGCTGACTTCGATATATCCCTGTACATATATACATATTTTTTTTTCAACGAACCGGCTATATCCCAACGAGGCAGGGTGACCTAAAAAGAAAAATTAATGTTTTTTTTTTTCCTTTTAGGTCAAACTTAAAAAGAAAACAAATGTCTAGTAATTTATACAGGAGAAAGGATTACTAGCCCATTGCCCCCGGCATTTTAGTTGCCTCCTACGACACACATAGCTTACAGAAGAATTCTGTTCCACTTCCACTGTATGTATATATACATGTATATATATACATATATATATATATATATATATATATATATATATATATATATATATATATATATATATATATATTTATTTATATATATAGATGTGTGTGTATGTGTGTGTGTGTGATTGTATGTTCCCGTGGGTTAAAGCATCGTGAATTTTCGCTCATTATGAGGCGAGCTAAAAGATCACGGGCTCGATCGCAAGGCTAGTCGCAGTGCTGTTATCGATATATATATATATATATATATATATATATATATATATATATATATATATATATATATATATATATAATATATATATATATATATATGTATATATATATTCACTATATATATTTTTTTCAACAAGTCGGCCGTCTCCCACCGAGGCAGGGTGACCCAAAATGAAATAAAATCCCCAAAAAGAAAATACTCTCATCATCATTAAACACTTTCATCTCATTCATACATAATCACTGTCTTTGCAGAGGAGCTCAGATACTACAGTTTAGAAGTCCCTTCAAACTGCCAATATCCCAAATCCCTCCTTTAAAGTGAAGGCATTGAACTTCCCATTTCCAGAACTCAAGTCTGGCTAACTGGTTTCCCTGAATACCTTCACTAAATATTACCCTGCTCTCACTCCAACAGCTCGTCAGGTCCCAAAAACCATTCGTCTCCATTCACTCCTATCTAACACGCTCACGCATGCTTGCTGGAAGTCCAAGCCCCTCGCCCACAAAACCTCCTTTACCCCCTCCCTCCAACCTTTTCTAGGACGACCCCTACCCCGCCTTCCTTCCCCTACAGATTTATACGCTCTCCAAGTTATTCTACTTTGATCCATTCTCTCTAGGTGACCAAACCACCTCAACAACCCCTCTTCAGCCCTCTGACAAATTCTTTTAGTAACTCCACACCTTCTCCTAATTTCCACATTCCGAATTTTCCGCATAATATTTACACCACACATTGCCCTTAGACAGGACATCTCCACTGCCTCCAGCCGCCTCCTCGCTGCAGCATTTGCAACCCATGCTTCACACCCATATATAAGTGTTGGTACCACTATACTTTCGTACATTCCCTTCTTTGCCTCAATGGATAACGTTTTTAGTCTCCACAGATACCTCAACGCACCACTCACCTTTTTTCCTTCATCAATTCTATGGTTAACCTCATCCTTCATAAACCCATCCGCTGACACGTCAACTCCCAAATATCTGAAAACATTTACCTCTTCCATAATCCCTCTCTCCAATGTGATATCCTATTTTTCTTTATTTAAATCGTTTGATACCCTCATCACCTTACTCTTATCTATGTACACAGTGGTGCACTGAGGAGCTTGTTGAGACAGAGAACTTTATCCATGAAAGCAAAGAGGGGAATGTATGAGAGTATAGTTATACCAACACTCTTGTATGGGTGTGAGACATGGGTTGTGAATGTTGCAACAAGGAGAAGGCTGGATGCAGTGGAGATGTCATGTCTGAGGGCAATGTGTGTTGTGAATATAATGCAAATAATCTGTAGTTTGGAGATTAGGAGGAGGTGTGGGATTACCAAAACTATTATCCAGAGTGCTGAGGAGGGGTTGTTGAGATGGCTTGGACATACAGAGAGGATGGAACAAAATAGAATTACTTCGAGTGTATAAATCTGTAGTGGAGGGAGGGCTGGGTAGGGGTCGGCCTAGAAAAGGTTGGAGGGAGGGTGTAAAGGAGGTTTTAATTGCGAGGGGCTTGGACTTCCAGCAAGCGTGCGTGAGCGTGTTAGATAGGAGCGAATGGAGACAAATGGTTTTTAGGACTTGACGTGCTGTTGGAGTGTAGGCAAGGTAACATTTATGAAGGGTTTCAGGGAAACCGGCAGGCCGGACTTGATTCCTGGAGATGGGAAGTACAGTGCTGGCACTCTGAAGGAGGGGTGTTAATGTTGAAGTTTTGTAGCTGTAGTGTAAGCTCGCCTCTGGCAAGACAGTGATGGTGTGAATGATGATGTAAGTTTTTCTTTGTCGGGCCACCCTGCCTTGGTGGGAAACGGCCTATGTGTTAATAAAATATATATAAATATATAAATATATATAAATATATATATATATATATATATATATTATATTATATATATATATATATATATATATATATATATATATATATATATATATAGAGAGAGAGAGAGAGAGAGAGAGAGAGAGAGAGAGAGAGAGAGAGAGAGAGAGAGAGAGAGAGAGAGAGACAGACAGACAGACAGACAGACAGACAGACAGACAGATAGATAGATAGTCATATAGATATAGCTAGATAGATATATAGATATAGAAAGATAAATATAGATATAGATATATTTACACTACAGCTAATACTAATAGTATTTCTACTACCATTCCTATTACTACTGGTAGTGCCTCATTAACTAATTCCACACTCCTACAACAACTACTATTTCTGCAGCTCATTCATCGACACCATTACGTCTACTACTACTAATACTACTGCCACTGCTACTTGTAGTATTACAAGTACTCCCTCTACCAGTATATAATGATTTTCACTGTTTTTTCTCGTCTCACGTGTGACGTGACAAGGGTCCACGATGAACAGAAACGTAGTCATAGTGTTCCTCTCTAAAGCACACATATTTGTGAACTTTCATTTGTTGGTTTTTATCATTCTCATCGTTATGATTATTATTACTATTGATATTAATGAGAATTCACAAATGTATAATGCACGTACTTGTCTAAACACTTAGCAAGTAATGCAATGAGCATTAATGTGGAAAGAATTCTCTAAAGTTATCGGTTGAACAAGTTTACATTAATAGTATATCTGAATGATTCACAAAAACAGACTTGAGAAACAGTGTTATGTTACCTAAAGTCGTTAACTATATTCAAAAAGGTAGTATGATAAATCACAGTTGAAAAGAGAAATATTTATTAAAAAATATAATGTACAATTGGTGATATCATGGCGACATTAACCAGTCAGCTGCAGTAAGCGAGAGTCTCACCTTCCATAGCCTGCAAATGGCATGAAAATTATTCTCATTAATATTCACCAAAAACAATATCTTTATCGAGCACATCATCAACATACATTTTTATGTCAACTTCTACTAAAAAATATTTTCAGCCAGAAAACAGTGAAAGAAATTCTTCACTGCACACATTAAAATGCGTTACTCACCATATCCACCATATCGTCGGCCATATCCACCGAAGCCGCCGCCAAATCCTCCCAAGCCACCACCGAATCCTCCCAAGCCACCACCGAATCCTCCCAAGCCACCTCCGAATCCTCCCAGTCCGCCGCCGAAACCACCTAGGCCGCGGCCAAAACCACCGATGCCGCCGCCAATCCCACCCAAACCGATTCCATGGCCGATTCCACCGAAGCCAATGCTACGACCACCTAGCAATAAAAATATATTTTAGTTACGGCATACCATTTATGAAATTTATATCATGACTGTTAATGCAGTACACTAGAAAATACATCGCAAAAAGTATAAAATAAAATATACAGGTAAATAAACAAAATAATCTCAAGAGACCTAAGCAAAAGAGTGAATTGCAAGATGATAAAAAGATGGTGACAATAACAGCTCCTTAATAATATTCTACTCACCATATATAATTCCAGGTGCTGGAGAACCATAGGCGACGGCCACCATCACTGCCAACACCGTCAACATAGACAAGAAACGCTGTCAAAGAGCAAAGAGGAGTAATGTTTATAATTAGATAAGGATAACGTGAAGTAAATATTATAAACAGATAATAATGCTAATAAACAGATAAAACTCTTTAGATCACCACATCTCACGTATATATTAGCTGTATTTACCATTGTTGTAGTTGTGTAGTTGAGGATCGTAGCCACACTGATAACACGGGTAGGTGTCCAGAGCATTATATATGACAGTGGCGCCTCCCACCTGCTGTAACCTTCAGGTTTGTGTCTGGTATCAAGCTATAGTACAACCCGTTTAGCAGCCTTGTTTTTATTAAGGAAGTTCATTGCTTTTAGTTACAATTATCAATTATTAAGAAATTCAATAGATTTTATTACAATGTTTATTTGCCTGCATCTTCAGTTATTCAAATAATAATAGACAACGTTATGAATAATAACAATAATAATAATATTATTATTATTATTATTATTATTATTAAATTTCAATATTTGTATAGATAACGATGACAATAAATTTTATTTTAAAATGATATTCAACTACTTAAAATTCCTACGAATACAGTAATTGTAAGCAGAAAGCTTCACTTCCTTATTAAAAACAAGACTGCTAAACGGGTAATGTTATGACATGAGTGGAATCTATTACACACAAAAAATTTCCCAGTCTGATAGATAGTTGATCCCATGAGTGAAGTACAAATTCAGTACACAGATAACCCGCACATAGGAGAGAGGAGCTTTCGACGACGTTTCGGTCCGACTTGGACCATTTACAAAGTCACACTAACAAAAAGGAAAGAAGGAGGGAGTATATATAGGCCAGCATACAGGTACAGGACAAGAGAGGTAGTACGAAAGGAGGAAGAGAGGTAGTGGTAGAGGTAGAAGTAGAAGTAATAGAGTCACTATTGTTCCTCTTGATTATGTCCCTAATTTTCTCAGAGAGAAGGCCAATGAAGGGTTACATCATCTTTCTATACCTACTGATGTCTTTCATGATCTTATCAGCCTTTGTGTGGACTCATATTCCTTTTCCTTCCAAGGCAAATATTATTATTATTATTATTATTATTATTAAATTTCAATATTTGTATAGATAACGATGACAATAAATTTTATTTTAAAATGTATTCAACTACTTAAAATTCCTACGAATACAGTAATTGTAAGCAGAAGCTTCACTTCCTATTAAAACAAGACTGCTAAACGGGTAATGTTATGACATGAGTGGAATCTATTACACACAAAAAATTTCCCAGTCTGATAGATAGTTGATCCCATGAGTGAAGTACAAATTCAGTACACAGATAACCTGCATGGAATACTTCGAGACTGTTCTTCTTCCTACTATTGATGTGCGCCCCTCACTCTGGCTCCGATATGTAGATGACATCTTTGTTCTTTGGCCTCATGCCTCTAGTCTCCTCCAACCATTTCTTGGTGCCCTTAATAATCTTGCCCCTTCCATTAACTTTAAAGCAGAATGTCAATCTAATTCCTTGCTTCCTTTCCTTGATGTTCATGTCCACCGATCACATACAGGTTTTGTTTTTTCCGTGTACCGCAAGCCTATGCACAGTGGCATGTACATTCACTACTTTTCTTATCATGCTTCCTCTGTCAAGAAAAGTGTTCTTATCTCCCTCTTTCTCTGTGCTCTCCGCATTTGTGATCCTCAGTTCCTTGAATCAGAAATTTCCACTCTTCATAATTCATTTTCCCGTCTTGACTACCCTTCCCATTTCATAGACTCTGCGTTCTCACGTGCTAAACGGGCTTTCTTCTCTCCCAGACTCTCTACTCCTGGGAACTCTCCTGTCCTCTGCCTTTTCTACATTTCCAGTCTCTCTAATCTCAACAACTCTCTCCGTTCCTTAGACATCAAACTTACTTTCCGCCAGACTAACACTCTTCGCACCAATCTAGTTCATACCTCTCCTTCCTCTATAAATACTCCTGGTGTCTACTTTATTTCTTGTTCCCCCTGTCCTCTTCAGTACTTTGGAGAAACTGGCCGTTCTCTTTCTGACAGACTCTAAGAGCACAAAAGTAGTTAGGTTTGCCAACACCAGCAATGTGCAATATTGTTATGTCAGAGATCACGGTCATCCTATAGACTGGTCTTCTGCTAAAACTGTCTACGCTACTTCTCATTTTCACAGTCGCCGTCTGATTGAATCCTCCCTTATACACAACTTTCCTTGTATGAATCTTAGTCCTGGCTTTGTCTCTGTAGATGCCTTCCTTTCCCATTACATTGTAAAATGCTCCAAACTTCAGAACACCCGTGACTTAACCTGATTCTTTTTTCCCCTTCTCCCTTTTCCCCTTTTCTCTTTGTCCTTTGGGTTTTCTTTCTTCTTCCTTTAGTATTTGGACCATTATTATCATTTTTCTCGTTGTGTTCTTGTTCCTACCCTTTGTGGGCTCCTAGCTCTTTTGCAGTGCTCATCTTTCTTAGTATTTAACTGACTCCACTACTACTACCTCTACCTCTCTTCCTCCTTTCCTACTACCTCTCTTGTCCGTCCCTGTCTGCTGGCTTATATATACTCCCTCTTCTCCTTTTTGTTAGTGTGATTTTGTAAATGGTCCGAGTCGGACCGAAACGTCGTGGTAAACTCTTCTCTCCTATGTGCGTTTTTTTTTTTTTTGTATTGTTCCAGTCACGGTATTGTGCCTTTTTTTGTTACAAATTCAGTTTTTAATATGCGAAGTTTACTCAGACAATTAAAGGTGCGTTACCTCGCTCCTGAGAGATAACTGCATTTCTTGTAAGTGTTAAACCCCTTTAATAAAGATTGATTTTTTTTTAATTAATTATCATTATTTTTATTATTACTATTATTATTATTATTATTAATTTTAAAGAAAACGTTAAAAATATAAATTCCATTTAAACTGTATAGTAGCAGAGTGACTCTTATACATTACTGTTTTTTATTTTATTAAAGCTTCAACACTACTACGGACTTGACCTTTGGATGTAACTTTAATAATCTATTGTGGATTATTATAATATAAATTCGTATTCGTATAGGTAGCCATCGTTGTCTTCACTACAAACAATGCGTTGCCTTGTGGAATTTCAGTAATTTCATAGTTGATCCAAAGGAAAACTGTAAATTGGAGTTACATTGCATTGAGATCTGTTCATATGTATCAAGTTGAATTACTATCCCGTTTTTTTCTAAGAAAATAAAAAAAAATTGTATTATCATATATAAACAATTGAAACATTTTTTCTGCGTATTTAAAAATATTTATTCAATATGTTTTTGTAATCGTTAGCTACTAGTGATCACGAAAGACAACCACCAATGAAGAATTTTGTACACTTAAGATTCAATATAAATGAGAGTTAAGAATAAAATACAAAAAAAAAATTAGCCGAGAATTAAATGTTGAACGTCAAGAACTTCATTTGATCTGGGAAATCAGGTCAAGTCCTAGAGTAGTTACATCTGCTACATAAACATGACTCATCAAAGTATTGAAACTCCCGGTGTGACCCTTACATCTCGCTTGCGTGTACCCCATAATAATTAAATACAGTTGGTAATCGTCAGTGTAATACGTTATATATATATATATATATATATATATATATATATATATATATATATATATATATATATATATATATATAAATATGTCGTGCCGATTAGGTAAAACTTGCGATTTTGGCTTAAATAGCAACGCTCACCTTGCCATATAAGACAAGTGAAAATTTGTGTATGCAATAATTTCGCCAAAATCATTCTGAACATAACGAAAAAATATATTTCATTGTGTTTGTTTTTATTAAATTAATGTTAACGTATCTAAAATATATTTAGTTGGGTTAGGCTAAATTAAATTGCGCTTGTTGTAATAAGGTTAGGTAGGTTTTCAAAGTTTCTCTTGGTACAAAATTATAAATGTTTACATTAACATAAATGAAAAAAACATATCTTTAAACGTATAAGAATTTTTTTAGAAAGGACTTAATTTTAGATGAGTTCTTGCTAATTGACCAGTTTACCTAATCGGCACGACATATATATATATATATATATATATATATATATATATATATATATATATATATATATATATATATATATATATATATATATATATATATATATATATTATATATATATATATATATATATATATATATATATATATATATATATATATGTCGTGCCGATTAGGTAAAACTTGCGATTTTGGCTTAAAAGCAACGCTCACCTTGCCATATAAGACAAGTGAAAATTTGTGTATGCAACAAATTCGCCAAAATAATTCTGAACATAACGAAAAAATATATTTCATTGTGTTTGTTTATTATTAAATTAATGTTAACGTATCTAAAATATATTTAGTTGGGTTAGGCTAAATTAAATTGCGCTTGTTGTAATAAGGTTAGTTAGGTTTTCAAAGTTTCTCTTGGTACAAAATTATAAATTCTTATATTAACATAAATGAAAAAAATATATATAAACGTATAAGAGAAAATTTTAGAAAGGATTTAATTTTAGATGAGTTCCTGCTAATTGACCAGTTGTACCTAATCGGCACGACATATATATATATATATATATATATATATATATATATATATATATATATATATATATATATATATATATATATATATATATATATATATATCTTTCTTTCTTTCAACACGTCGGCCGTTTCCCACCGAGGCAGGGTGGCCCAAAAGGAAAAACGAAAGTTTCTCCTTTTACATTTAGTAATATATACAGGAGAAGGGGTTACTAGCCCCTTGCTCCTGGCATTTTAGTCGCCTCTTACGACACGCATGGCTTACGGAGGAAGAATTCTGTTCCACTTCCCCATAGTTGGGTTAGGCTAAATTAAATTGCGCTTGTTGTAATAAGGTTAGGTAGGTTTTCAAAGTTTCTCTTGGTACAAAATTATAAATTCTTACATTAACATAAATGAAAAAAATATATATTTAAACGTATAAGAGAAATTTTCAGAAAGGACTTAATTGTAGATGAGTTCTTGCTAATTGACCAGTTTTACCTAATCGGCACGACATATATATATATACGTAATATATATATATATATATATATATATATATATATATATATATATATATATATATATATATATATATATATATATATATATATAATGTGCCGATTAGGTAAAACTGTCAATAGCAAGAACTCATTTAAAATTAAGTCCTTTCTAAAATTTCTCTTATACTTTAAAGATACATTTTTCATTTATGATAATGTAAAATTTATAATTTGTACCAAGAGAAACTTTACTACTATTACAACAAGCATTTATTTAGCTAACTAACTAAATATATTTTAGATACGTTAACAATAATTTAATAATAAACAAACACAATGAAATATATTTTTTCTTTAGGTTCAGAATGATTTTTGCGAAATTATTGCATACACAAATTTTCGCTTGTCCTATATGGCAAGATGAGCGTTGCTATTTAAGCCAAAATCGAAAGTTTTACCTAATCGGCACGACATATATATATATATGTCGTGCCGATTAGGTAAAACTTGCTATTTTGGCTTAAATAGCAACGCTCTTCTTTCCATATAAGACAAGCGAAAATTTGTGTATGCAATAATTTTGCAAAAATCAATCTGAACCAAACGAAAAAAATATATTTCATTGTGTTTGTTTATTATTCAATTATTGTAAACGTATCTAAAATATATTTAGTTGGGTTAGGCTAAATTAAATTGCGCTTGTTGTAATAAGGTTAGGTAGGTTTTCAAAGTTTCTCTTGGTACAAAATTATAAATTCTTACATTAACATAAATGAAAAAAATATATCTTTAAACGTATAAGAGAAAATTTTAGAAAGGACTTAATTTTAGATGAGTTCTTGCTAATTGACCAGTTTTACCTAATCGGCACGACATATATATACCAATGGGTTTGACGTCCACGGGTGTGCCCGAGCTGGGAAGAAACATGGCTTGTAAACAAGGTTGCCTGGCTTTTCAAGCATTCCTGGCAGAGTGTTCTAGAGTGTAACTTGGGAAACCTTGCCAGACGCAAAAACTAACGGAGGTATATACAGAGAAAGATCGCAGTCAGTAGGATTCGAAACCACGTCAGTGAAGTTTCAAGGTTCCCAATTGAATCTAGACCTCTCTACAACAGATGCCTCTAAAAGCTAGAGAGCCTGGCAATAAGTCAAGTTTCTTCCTTGCCACTTTCCTGATGGGTTTCCAATCTTGCTGACTGTGATATTTCTCTCAATATATATATATACTACATTTTTTTTTCTTTCAAAGAAGCGGCTATATCCCAACGAGGCAGGGTGACCTATAAAGAAAAATGATTTTTTTTCCTTTTAGGCTAAACTTAAAAATAAAAACTTTGTTTTCTTTTTAAGTTTAGTAATTTATACAGAAGGGTTTACTAGCTCATTGCAACCGGCATTTTAGTCGCCTCTTACGACACACATGGCTTACGGAGGAAGAATTTCTTTCCACTTCCCCAGTATATATATATATATATATATATATTTTTTATTATTAACACATCGGCCGTTTCCCACCAAGGTAGGGTGGCCCGACAAAGAAAAACTTTCATCATCATTCACTCCATCACTGTCTTGCCAGAGGCGTGCTTACACTACAGCTACAAAACTGCAACATTAACACCCCTCCTTCAGAGTGCCGGCACTGTACTTCCCATCTCCAGGAATCAAGTCCGGCCTGCCGGTTTCCCTGAAACCCTTCATAAATGTTACATTTCCTACGCTCCAACAGCATGTCAAGTCCTAAAAACCATTTGTCTCCATTCGCTCCTATCTAACACGCTCATGCACGCTTGCTGGAAGTCCAAGCCCCTCGCACACAAAACATCCTTTAAGCCCTCCCTCCAACCTTTTCTAGGCCGACCCCTACCCCGCCATCCCTCCACTACAGATTTATACACTCTCGAAGTCATTCTATTTTGTTCCATCCTCTCTATATGTCCAAACCATCTCAACAACCCCTCCTCAGCTCTCTGGATAATAGTTTTGGTAATCCCACACCTCCTCCTAATCTCCAAACTTCGGATTCTCTGCATTATATTCACACCACACATTGCCCTCAGACATGACATCTCCACTGCCTCCAGCCTTCTCCTTGTTGCAACATTCACAACCCAATGTCTCACACCCATGCAAAAGTGTTGGTATAACTATACTCTCATACATTTCCCTCTTTCCTTTCATGGATAAAGTTCTCTGTCTCCACAAGCTCCTCAGTGCACCACTCACCTTTTTCCCCTCGTTAATTCTATCATTCATCTCATCCTTCATATACCCATCTGAAGGATGGGGTCCACCTCTGGTACAAATTGTGGGACCCAAAGCCTCGGAGAAGTGGATAAAAAGGCTTCAAGGAAGAATATTTGGATTTCTTCCTGAAGCCATTTGAATATTTATTCCACTTCTCCTACCACCCCATCTTTTCATTCTTTTTTTTAACAATAGGTATATTTTATTACATAATATGGTACAAAAGATTTAAGAGATACATTGTTGATATAAAGATGGCATATACAGTACAAGAGGTGTGAGAGATACATGTCTAGTACATATTGTTACATGTTTGTCACTGATTATAATGCGAAAATCTCATCCAGCTCCTCCGAGCAGGGGCGCGTGCCCAAAATACAACATGCATTACCTCTCTGAACAGCAGTGCTGAGTTGTTGGAACAGAAAACTAGCTGCCCTGGGATCCCTAGTTACCCTGTTGAGTCGTTTGCCCAGCTCCTTGAGGAACTTAGATGCACTCTTTTCCCATGAGCTAAGGGTCTCCGAGCCTATGGGAACAAACATATAATGATGGACAAGTTCTCCACATTTTCTCGACTTTTGGGACTCCCTGAAGGTGGCAGCTGCCCCTCCTCCCTCCGTGGTGTATTGGAGATAGGTATCAGCCAAGGTAGATGCACATGTGTAGTCCCACACCACATGCTTGCCGTCTGTCCAGGCTTCAAGGGTGATACCATCTGGACGCTTTTGGCTGCCATCAGATCTGCATAGTTGGGGTGGCTCCCTTACTGCTGGGCATCCGGCTGTTGTGAGGCTCCTCTTGATAATGTTATTAACGTCTTCATTTCTTGCAATCTTTCCCTCGGATTTACGACACACAAGACCATGGTACCCGAATCGGTCTGCTGCTTCACTGCCACAAATACACCTGTGTTCGGCGAGAATAGGGGCGGCAAGTCGAAGGGCAACACCAATGCGGATGGTCTGTGGGTCGAGGCGTGTGCCAAGGCTAAAGTTCGGAACAGCCAACAGAAAGTCCCCTGCATGAGGAGCTCTCACTACAAGGAGGCGGGCTCTATCCTTCCCTGACACACTCTGAAGTATTTTCTTTTTGGGGTTTTTCTTTCTTTTTGGGTCACCCTGCCTCGGTGGGAGACGGCCGCTTGTTTTAAATATATATATATATATATATATATATATATATATATATATATATATATATATATATATATATATATATATATATATATAGTATATATTTACACTACAGCTAGTACTAATATTTTTACTACCATTCCTATTACTACTGGTAGTGCCTCATTCACTAATACCACACTACTACAAAAAGTACTATTCTGCAGCTCATTCTTCGACACAACCACTTCTACTCCTACTACTACTACTTGTAGTATTACAGGTACTTCCCCTACCAGTATATACTGATATTCACTGTTTTTTTCGTCTCACTTGTGACGTGACAAGGGTCCAGGATGGACAGAAACGTAGTCATAGTTTTCCTCTCTAAAATACACATCATTTGTGAACTTCCATTTGGTGTTTTTTAGTATTCTTATCGTTATTATTATTATTATTATTATTATTATTATTATTATTATTATTATTATTATTATTATTATTATTATTACTATTGACATTAAAGATAATTCTCAAGTGTATAATGCACGCAGTTATCTTAACCTCTTAACCCTTATAAAGTAATGTAATGAGCATTAATGTGGAAAGAATTCTCTAAAGTTATCGGTTAAACACGTTTACATTCATAGTATGTCTGAGTGACTCACAAAAACAGAATCGAGGAACAGTGTTATGTTATCTAAAGTCGTTAACTATATTCTAAAAGGTAGTATGATAAATCACAGTTGAAAAGAGATATATTTATTAAAAAAATATAATGTACAGTTGGTGATGTTATGGCGACATTAACCAGTCAGCTGCAGTAAGCGAGTCTCACCTTCCATAGCCTGCAAATGGCATGAAAATTATCCTCAATAATATTCACCAAAAACTATATCTTTATCGAGCACATCTTCATCATACATTTTTAGGTCAACTTTTACTAAAAAATATTTTCAGCCAGAAAACAGTGAAAAAATTCTTCACTGCACACATTAAAATGCGTTACTCACCATATCCACCATATCGTCGGCCATATCCACCGAAGCCACCACCGAATCCTCCCAAGCCACCCCCGAATCCTCCCAAGCCACCACCGAATCCTCCCAGTCTGCCGCCAAAACCACCTAGGCCGCCGCCAAAACCACCTAGGCCGCCGCCAAAACCACCTAAGCCGCCGCCAATCCCACCCAAACCGATTCCATGGCCGATTCCACCGAAGCCAATGCTACGACCACCTAGCAATAGAAAATTATTTTGTTTATGGCATACGATTTATAAAATTTATATCTTGACTGTTGAAACGCAGAACATTAGAAAATACATGGTCAAAAAAGTTCTAATTAAAATAAACAAGTTATAAACAAAATAATCTGAAAAGACCTCAAGAAAAGAGTGAATTGCAAGATGCTGAAAAGATGGTGACAATAACAGCTCCTTAATAATAATCTACTCACCATATATAATTCCAGGTGCTGGAGAACCATAGGCGACGGTCACCATCACTGCCAACACCGTCAACATAGACAAGAAACGCTGTCAAAGAGAAGGAGTAACATTTATAATGAGTTAAGGATGATGTGAAGGAAAGTTATTAGTCATTATAAAGTAGTGCTAATTAACAGATAATTTTTGTTTAGATCACCAACTCTCATGTACACATTCAAGGTATATTTACCATGGTTGTAGTTGTGTGGATGAGGATCGTAGCCACAGTGATGACAAGATGTCAAGAGCTTTATATATGACAGTGGCGCTTCCCACTTGCTATAACCTTCAGGTTTTTCTCTGGTATCATGTCATAGTACAAGCCGTTTAGCAGCCTTGTTTTTATTAAGGAAGCGAATTTCATTGCTTTCAGTTACAATGAGGAACTATACAAGTAATGATAGGCAACGTTAATAATAATAATAATAATAATAATATATTATTATTATTATTATTATTATTATTATTATTATTATTATTAGTGTACAGTAGCAGACTGACTCTTATACATCGAGGTTTTTATTGATTATTATTGTTTAAATGCATCTCCAGACTTGACCTTGGGATCGCAGTGTAATAATCTATTGCGAATGATGATAATATAAATAGGTAATCATATAGGTAGCCATCGTTGTCTTCACTACAAACAGGGAGTCGTCCTGCGAAATTTAAGTAAATTCATAGTTGATCCATAGGAGACCTATTCGTATGTATCAAATAGAATTACAATCGTGATTTTTTTTCTAAGAATTTAGAAAAAAATAAATATATATAACCAATAGTAACATTTTTTTTCTACGAATTTAAAAAATATTTATTAAATATGATTTTGTTGTCGGTAACTATTATTGATCACAAATGACAACCCTAAGGAAGAATTTTTAAGTTTCAATGTAATGAATGTCAAGAATAAAAATACATAAAAATTAGGCAAGTATTAAATGTCGAATGTCAAGACCTTCATTTGAACTGGATATTCAGGTCGATTCCTGGAGTACTTATATCTGCTGCGTAAACATGACTCATCACAATATTGAAACTCCTAGTTGACCCTTGCCTCTCACTTGCCTGTAAGTCATAATAATTAAGTATAATTGATAATCGTCAGTGTAATACATAATAAATAATAATATATATTTATATATCAATGCACCACCAAGAAACAAGTTGAGGTATATACAGAAAAAGATCGCAGTCAGCAGGATTCGAAACCACAACATAGAAGTGGGTAAGCAATGAACTATGATGCAGTAGAAATAAGCAGGAAAAATTCTCATTGCAACGATATTGTTAGTTTCAGGAAACTAGCCATAGGCAGAATGAGATAGAGGTATTGATAAATATTGGAGGGCCAATGGCACTATGTGGTAATGACAGTAATAAAGATAGTGAAGGAGCAGGTTTGCGCAGGGAGGTAAAAGAGAAGAGATGAATTCTAAACATATATTACACAAATAGTCGTAGCGTTAGAAACAAGATTGACTAGTTGATATTAGTTGCAAGTGCGGGTTACAGTGATGAATTTGCCATAAGCGAGACGTGTTTTGATATAAAGAATCGGGACATGCCTGCTGAATGTCACATTCAGGATTTCAAGTTATTCCACATTGATGAAAGAAACGGGAAGGGGGGCGGGGTGGCGATATATGTCAGAGAACACTTATGCTACATAAATGTGGGTATTAAAACTGAAGGAACACAGTGTAGATTTTTTCGAAAGAGCATGAAAAATTTATTTTAGGTGTCATTTATCATCACCACACACTTGGATAGGGACCTAGGGAGTCTACTTTGGGAGGCCACAAGGCAAGATAACGAAGTAATTCTAGGAGACATTAGACAAATAAATTGGAATTCATTGATTGGGAATCTTGAGCCAAACGACTTCCTGGAGGTAGCATAAGACTTATTTGGAGCAGTTTTTGACAGAACCAACGAGGGGAAATAACCTGCTTGATTTGGTTCTGGCTAACAAGGAAACCCTTATTAATAATCTAGAGATTACAGAGGAACTTGGCGCAAGCGAGCATTGAATGGTAGTCTGATAGGGATAATTCAGTAACGGTTCCAGATTTTCGCTTAGCATGTATAACAATGGGCTTAGAGATCAAGTATCATCTGTGGACTGGGGTATCGAAGAGAACTATCATATGACAGTTCTCTAAACACTATACACGCTGCCCAAAGAACATTTATTCGGTTTAGAGATAGGAGATCGAATAGAAATGATCCGAAATAGATGAATTATAGGCTCAAATTTTTTTTTAGAGCTGAAGAAAGGAATTTATAGGCTTAAAAAAGGGATAAGAAAAGCTAAACGGGACTATGAAAATGCTACTCTTAAGTTTGCCAGGCACCCAATACTGGAGCAGATATTTGGTTGATGTGCGCCACAGGAGACGTGCTCGGTATTACACTCACAACGAGATCCTTTTCCTTGAGTGAGGTTTGCAGTCTTTGGCCCCCGTAGCCTGTACTCTGTCTCCGGTCTTTTTTGCCCTTCCCCAGTCTTCATGACTGCACTTGGTGGGGTTAAATTCCAAGAGATATTCGCTGGACCAGGCATGCAGCTTATCCAGATCCCTTTGTAGTCCTGCCTGATCTTCATCCGATTGAATTCTCCTAATTAGCTTCACATCGTCTGCAAACAGGGACACTTCTGAATCTATCCCTTGAATTATATCATTCACATATACCAGAAACAGAACCGGTCCTAGGACTGACCCCTGTGGAACTCTGCTCGTCACAGGCGCCCACTCTGACACCTCGTCATGTACCATGACTCATTGTTGCCTTCCTATCAGGTATTCTCTGATCCATTGCAGTGCCTTTCCTTTTGAACTTATCTCTTGTGTGGAACTGTGTTGAAAGCCTTGTTACAGTCCAGGTACCAGATTATTGTAAAAATAGAGGATAGTCAGCACACAAGCAAAGGTAATGGAGTGGTTACCTAGCAAAATTAACATTGGTAACCCGACAGTTATCAAAATTATCAGTCAGACTTTGGGACAATATAAAGGACTTTAAATTCTGAATATAAATGTGTCTGGCATTTGTCTTTGGAAATTTCCACAAAATTAAGGAAAATGGGTATATGGCGGATTCACTTAAACCTAAAGGGCAGACGCTGGTCTAACCCAGGATAGAAGGAAAAAAAGCAGGCACGAATTCCTTGGAGTGGAACCCTTGCACTTAGGACAATCCAGAGCATTCGTATATGAATCCGGTTTTAGGTTATGCACAATAGCTTCAATTATAAACGAATCGAGCTTGAATAACCCACAGCTACCATTATATAACGAATGTTTATCATGTTTAATAATTTCTGACTCTAGAATATTTCTTTCTAGCCATGAATTACATAGAATTATGATTTTGGTTTCAGATCACTTAGCAGGATTATTGTAAACTCATGTGTGGTTGCATGTCACATTTGATTCTTGAGCCGTCCTTACTGAATACTAATGTTGTGTAATTCTAACAGTCTGTCCAGTCTGTCCCACGTAAGGTAAGTTGCAGCCTTGGCACCCAGTCCTGTACGCAACACCTACCCATCTTCCACTTATACACTTCAATCATGTCTCCCCCTCATTCTTCGCCTTACAAGGAAATGTAATTTAAATGACTTCAATCTTTCATCATATGGAAGATTTCTTATACTATGTATTAATATTGAAACTCTTCGCTGAATGTTTTCTAACGAATTTATATCCATTCTGTAATATGGAGCTGAGCATAACCAATGGACTTCTGTTGCTTTATTACGTACACCAAGGCATTGCTGTTTTGGTTTCGGGTTTCTGCTTTCCATAACCCCCAAGTCCTTTTCCATTCTGTATGGCTATGTTCTACATTATTTAGTTTATAAATGCTAGGGTTATGGTCGTTTCCGAGCTTTGCATTTATCTACTTTCAACGGAATCTGCCACTTTTCTGACCACAAATTGAGTTTGTCTAAATCCTCCTGAAATTCATTGACATCTTCCCCAGAATCAATTGTCCTACCTATCTTCGTGTCATCAGCTAATTTGCTCGTCAAGGTCACTGATATATATTATAAACAACAGAGGGCCTAAAACTGATCACTGTGGAATGCCACTTGTTACAGATCCCCACTCAGGTTTTACCCCATTTATGAACACTCTCTGCTTCCTGTTGGTGGGCCATGACTTGATCAACGACAGCACTTTTTCCCCAGTGCCATGAGCTGCCACTTTCTTTATCAGTCTCTGGTGGGGCACTCTATTAAAAACCTTATTTAAAATCCAGTAATATCGAATTCTTTATCATGATCAACAGCCTCAAAAGTTTTACTGAAGAAAGTTAGTAAATTAGTTAGGCAGGAACGGCTCCTCGTGAATCCATGCTGAGTATCAATAATCAAATTATGCTTATCAAGATGGCTTCTTATATTATCAGCTATAATTGACACTAATAATTTGATTGCAACTGAGGTCAGGCTTATTGGGCGGAAATTTGACGGTAATGACTTGTCCCCTGTTTTAATGGTTCACAAAGTTCCATTTTGCACTCCTTAAGAACCCTTGAAAAAAGTTCATCAGGGCCGAGGATTTATTTTGCTTCAATCGGTCTACCTGTTTGATAACCATATCCCTAGTGACCGTGATATTACATACTTTATCTTCTTCAGGCACACTTTAAAAATTAATGACTGGGACATTCTTAGTATTCTCCTGTGTGAAAACCGTCAGTAAGAGGCCCAGATCTATTTTTAAGGGGACTTATCTTTTCTTTAACCTTTCGGGTTAGTTTTCGAATCCCTAGCAATTTTAATTTCATAGTCCCGTTTAGCTTTTCTTATCCCCTTTTTAACCTCCCTCTTAATGTGAATATATTGATTTATAAGATGACCCTTACCTCTTTTGATGCACCTATTAATTTCTTTCTTCTGCCCAACAAAATGTTTGAGCCTATTGTTCACCCATATCGGGTCATTTCTATTCGATCTTATATCTTTATAAGGAATAAACGTTCCTTGGATAGCATGTACAGTGTTTAGAAAACTCATATTGATAGCTGTCTTCATTACCCCAATGCACAGACGATAGGTGTTCTCTAAGCAAATTGTAATCTGCTAAGCAAAAATCTGGGACTGTTACTGAATTATCCCTACTATCATACTTCCATTCAATACTAAAGATAATTGATTTGTGGTCGCTTGCGCCAAGTTCCTCTGTAATTTGTAAATTATTAACAAGGGTTTCCGTGTTTGCTATAACCAAGTCAAGCAAGTTATTTCCACTTGTAGATTCTGTAACAAATTGCTTTAAAAAACAATCCTCTAAATTCCCAGTTAAGGAATTCCAATCAAACTGACTAAAGTCTCCTACAATTACTATGTTATCGTGCCTTGTGGCCTGAACAATTTCCTCCCAAAGTAGTCTCCCTTGGTCCCTATCCAAATTTAGGGGACGGTATATCAGGCCTAAAATAATTTTTTCTTGCCCCTCTGAAAATTCTACCCAGACAGACTCTGTATTTTTTATTTCAGACTTAATACTGGTTTTTATGCAACAACTCAAGTGATCTCGGACATACAATGCCACCCAACCCCCATTTCCGATGCTTCTATCTACGTGGAACAGTTTAAAACCTTTAATGTGGCATTCTGCAGGCATGTCCCGATTTTTCATATTAAACCACTTCTCAGTTATGACAAATACGTCAATGTTATCAGCACTTGCAACTAATCTCAATTCGTCCATCTTATTTCCAGCTCTGATACTATTTATGTAATATAAATTTAGAAACCCTCCTTCTCTTTTCCCTTCCTGCTCGTTTTTTTTCTTCGACTATTCCTATTATAGTTCTTGCTACCTAATGCCCTTGACTTTCCACAATCTACCAATAACTATCTCATTCTGCTTTCCTTCCACTGTAGTTATATACCATCCAAGGCATTCTATTTTTGTGTCATTCTCTCTTAATGTCCAAACCACTTCAGCAAGCTTTCTTCAGCCCTCTGGATAATACTTTTAACAACCCCGCACCTACTTTTAATCTCCAGGCTATGGATTTTCAGCATAATATTCACACAACACATAGCCCTAAGCCACGACATCACTGCCTCCAGCCCTCTCCTTATTGCAACGTTTACCACCTATGCTTCACTCTTATATGCGAGCGTTGGTATCACTATACTCTCATGCATATACCTCTTTTCTTCCATGGATAACGTTTTTTTTTTGTCTCCTTAGACTCCTCAGTGCACCACTTATCTTTCTTCTCTCGTCAGTTCTATGGTTCACCTCGTCTTTCAAAGACCCATCTGCTGACAAGTCCGCTCCCAAATATCTGAACACATTCACCTCCTCCATACTCCCTCCTTCTAATCTAATATCCAATCTCTCATTTCATATTTTTTATTATTATCCTGATCACTTTTAATTTTCTTCTTTCACATATTCTCCCAAATTCGTCCACTAACTTCTGCAACTTCTCTTCAGAATCTCCCAAAAGCACAGTATAATAAACATGTTGTTAATTCTTCATTATCATTTAAACTTTTCTCTGGACTTGGGCTTCGGTTTATAGTTTAATACCTACAGTAAATCATGATAACATTGGTAAAATAGCCATTCTTCCTCATAGAGAGCGATCATTGTTTACTACAAACAAGGTAAGTGTTGTGGAAGGTGACATCGTAGTGGATTTATAAAAAAAAACAGCTAACTTTATTGTCTTTCTCTTTACCCTAATGGTAGAGTAGCATGAAACTTGTCAATAAATAAGGAGAATCATTTCAGCTTTCTATTTTTTATTCTATTAACATGATTTTTGCCACAGAGAAGCACCAGTGATTATAAACGACAAAAAAATTAAGGTGTTAAACTCTTCATCGAGGCCAATGAGTATACAGTTGACGTGTTCATTCATTAAAACAATATAAACGAGAACCACGGAAGTATACAATATTATATGTCAAGAACATCAGTTAAACTGGAAATTCAGGTAGACGGATTTGTTACTCCTGAAAGTAGGAAAATCTGCTGCGTCATCATGACTCATCACAATAGTCCCAAAATGCATATTCACTTCCATATGAGTGTTCCCGGTAAATTCATGGAGTTTGATAACCCACTGATATTCAAGAATAAAGGTCACAATACCGCTGTTTGTATAAGTCACAATTAGATAAAATAAATAAAATATATTCCGGACGATGTTTTCGCTTCGTTCTGAGCCTCTCCCGATGTGATACTAGTGCAGACCATTACAGCATTTCCAGTTTGTGAGTTAGTTCTGAAGCTGTACGTGTAAATAAGGAAATTTCTAAACAACCTCGATTTTTATCATTCGATTTTTAAAAAAAAATAAGTTTAACGAAAGTATTTATCACAAACACAGATATTTAAGATAAAGGCATTGCGTTTGCACATTTATTTGCACCAAATGTATCCAGTAATATGAAATACCTCTAATTTAATCCTTATTTTACAGCTTAAGGTATTTTTAATGTTAGTGTAGAGGTCACTTGCATCTTTCATGATCCACATGCAGTTGATAGACATTAATAAAATCTAACATAATAATACTGACTCAAGGAGTTAAGGCAAGCTTAATATTTTTAGAGGAATTAATGATTTATCACATATTTTGTTTTCGGGATATGCAGAATAGTATTCATAGCTCTTTATGACTGGTAAAATCGGTTCTGCAGTTCAAAGTCAGTTTGCTCATTTTAAGCAAAATTTTGCAAACCGACTTAATTGGTAAAGATCGTTTAGCTAACCAAGACGGGATTACATTTATTTTTTTAATTCTGCAATATTTAATCAGAGAACAACTCACTTTAATTATTTGTACTCGTCTGAATTGTTACAATTCTTTATTAGGGTTTTTCCGCCTCATTCACAATAAATTTGGAACAAAAGCTTCATTCTGGCACTATTTGCATTGGTGGGAGGTGTTCTCGTTAAAAAAAAAAATACATTTCTCGGTAAGCATTACCAGTGATTGTAAAACCTCGGCCAGGCTGAGATATTAGAAATACATACAGTAACGGTACTGCCGCCTGTGCCATTCCTTTGAGGATGGGCGATGAATATTACCCTCCATATTCTACTCCATCCCCGGGAACACTTTATGAGTAGTTTATTGAGAGTAATCTCACACGATGAGAAACATGAGAAACTTGCAGAGGTCGCTACTGCAACCCAACTGAAATTTTTACAACAGGTATCTCAAAGTGGAACAACAGTAATAATAATAATAATAATAATAATAATAATAATAATAATAATAATAATAATAATAATAATAATAGTTTATTGTGACATGATACAAATATATACAATGGGTTATGAGATTACATGAGGTGTACATGCTAAAAGCCCCTAATATGCAGGGAATTGTGGGCAGACTTAAAATTAACTTAAAATTAAATGGTAAGAATTATAGTAAACAATTTACAATATAAGTACGTACATATAGTTGAGTATTTAAGCTATGAAATTTGAACATAAGATTTTTGAAACATAATAGTTTTATAATTTTGGATCATTACAGTTTTATATGTCAACATAATAATTTATTATTTGTATTAATAAATTTTTTTTTTTTTTTATTAACACATCGGCCGATTCCCACCAAGGCAGGGTGGCCCGAAAAAGAAAAACTTTCATCATCATTCACTCCATCACTGTCTTGCCAGAAGGGTGCTTTACACTACAGTTATAAAACTGCAACATTAACACCCCTCCTTCAGAGTGCCGGCACTGTACTTCCCATCTCCAGAACTCAAGTCCGGCCTGCCGGTTTCCCTGAATCCCTTCATAAATGTTACTTTGCTCACACTCCAACAGCACGTCAAGTATTAAAACCATATGCCTCCATTCACTCCTATCAAATACGCTCACACATGCTTGCTGGAAGTCCAAGCCCTCGCACACAAAACTTCCTTTACCCTCCCTCCAACCTTTCCTAGGCCGACCCCTACCCCGCCTTCCTCCACTACAGATTTATACACTCTCGAAGTCACTCTGTCTCGTTCCATTCTCTCTACATGTCCAAACCACCTCAACAACCCCTCCTCAGCTCTCTGGACAATCGTTTTGGTAATCCCGCACCTCCTCCTAATTTCCAAACTCCGAATACTCTGCATTATATTCACACCACACATTGACCTCAGACATGACATCTCCACTGCCTCCAGCCTTCTCCTCGTTGCAACATTCATCACCCATGCTTCACACCCATATAAGAGCGTTGGTATAACTATACTCTCATACATTCCCTCTTTACTTCCATGGACAAGGTTCTTTGTCTCCACAGACTCCGAAGTGCTCCACTCACCCTTTTCCCTCATCAATTCTATGATTCACCTCATCCTTCATAGACCCATCCGCCGACATGTCCACTCCCAAATATCTGAATACATTCACCTCCTCCATACTCTCTCCCTCCAATCTGATATCCAATCTTTCGTCACCTATTCTTTTTGTTATCATCATCACCTTACTCTTTCCTATATTCACTTTCAATTTTCTTCTTTACACACCCTACCAAATTCATCCACCAACCTCTGCAACTTCTCTTCAGAATCTCCCAAAGCACAGTGTCATCAGCAAAAAGCAACTGTGACAACTCCCACTTTGTATTTGCTTCTTTATCTTTTAGCCCAACACCTCTTGCCAAGACCCTCGCATTCACTTCTCTTACAACCCCATCTATAAATATATTGAACAACCACGGTGAAATCACACATCCTTGTCTAAGGCCCACTTTTACTGGGAAATAGTCCCCTTCCCTCCTACACACTCTAACCTGAACCTCACTATCCTCATAAAAACTCTTCACTGCTTTCAGTAAACTTCCTCCTATTCCATACACCTGCAACATCTGCCACATTGCCCCCCTATCTACCCTATCATACGCCTTTTCCAAATCCATAAATGCCACAAAAACATCTTTACCCTTATCCAAATACTGTTCACCTATATGTTTCACTGTAAACACTTGGTCTACACACCCCCTACCTTTCCTAAAGCCCCCTTGTTCATCTGCTATCCTGCTTTCTGTTTTACTCTTAATTCTTTCAATAATACACTTTACCAGGTACACTCAACAGACTTATTCCCCTATAATTTTTGCACTCTCTTTTGTCCCCTTTGCCTTTATACAAAGGAACAATACACGCTCTCTGCCAATCCCTAGGTACCTTACCCTCTTCCATACATTTATTAAATAATAGCACCAACCACTCCAAAATTATATCCCCACCTGCTTTTAACATTTCTATCTTTATCCCATCAATCCCAGCTGCCTTACCCCTTTCATTCTACCCACTGCCTCACGAACTTCCCCTACACCCACAACTGGCTCTTCCACACTCCTACAAGATGTTATTCCTCCTTGCCCTACACACGAAATCACAGCTTCCCTGTCTTCATCAACATTTAACAAATCCTCAAAATATTCTCTCCATCTTCCCGATACCTCTAACTCTCCATTTAATAACTCTCCTCTCCTATTTTTAACTGTCAAATCCATTTGTTCTCTAGGCTTCCTTAACTTATTAATCTCATTCCAAAACTTTTTCTTATTTTCAACAAAATTTGCTGATAACATCTCACCCACTCTCTCATCTGCTCTCTTTTACATTGCTTCACCACTCTTTTAACTCTCTTTTTCTCTCCATATACTCTTCCCTCCTTGCATCACTTCTACTTTGTAAAAACCTCTCATATGCTAACTTTTCTCCCTTACTACTCTCTTTACATCATCATTCCACCAATCGCTCCTCTTCCCTCCCGCACCCACTCGCCTGTAACCACAAACTTCTGCTGAACACTCTAACACTACATTTTTAAATCTACCCCATACATTTTCGACCCCATTGCCTACACTCTCACTAGCCCATCTATCCTCCAATAGTTGTTTATATCTTACCCTAACTGCCTCCTCTTTTAGTTTATAAACCTTCACCTCTCTTTTACTTACTGATTCTATTTTCCTTGTATCCCATCTACCTTTTACTCCCACTGTAGCTATAACTAAAAAGTGATCTGATATATCTGTGCCCCCTCTATAAACATGTACATCCTGAAGTCTACTCAACAGTCTTTTATCTACCAATACATAGTCCAACAAACTACTGTCATTACGCCCTACATCATATCTTGTATACTTATTTATCCTCTTTTTCTTAAAATATGTATTACCTATAACTAAACCCCTTTCTATACAAAGTTCAATCAAAGGGCTCCCATTATCATTTACACCTGGCACCCCAAACTTACCTACTACACCCTCTCTGCATGTTTCTCCCACTTTAGCATTTAGGTCCCCTACCACAATTACTCTCTCATTTGGTTCAAAAGTTCCTATACATTCGCTTAACATCTCCCAAAATCTCTCTCTCTCCTCTACACTCCTCTCTTCTCCAGGTGCATACACGCTTATTATGACCCACTTTTCGCATTCGACCCTTATTTTAATCCACATAATCCTTGAATTTACACATTTATATTCCCTCTTTTCCTTCCATAACTGATCCTTCAACATTATTGCTACCCCTTCCTTAGCTCTAACTCTCTCAGATACTCCTGACTTAATCCCATTTATTTCTCCCCACTGAAACTCGCCTACCCACTTCAGCTTTGTTTCGCTTAGGGCCAGGACATCCAACTTCTTTTCATTCATAACATCGGCAATCATCTCTTTCTTATCATCCGCACTACATCCACGCACATTCAGACAACCCAGTTTTATAAAGTTTTTCTTCTTCTCTTTTTTAGTAGATTTGTACAGGAGAAGGGGTTACTAGCCCATTGCTCCCGGGATTTTAGTCGCCTTATACGACACGCATGGCTTACGGAGGAAAGATTCTTTTCCACTTCCCCATGGACAATAGAGAAAATAAAAAGAACAAGAGCTATTAAGAAAAAGAAGAAAAACCTAGATGTGTGTATGTATATATATGCATGTGTATGCCAGTGTAGTGTGACCTAAAGTGTAAGTAGAAGTAGCTAGATATACCTGTTATCCAGCGTGTTTATGAGACAGAAAAAAGACACCAGCAATCCTACCATCATGTAAAACAGTTTCAGGTTTCTGTTTCACAGTCACCTGGCAGGACGGTAGTACCTCCCTGGGTGGTTGCTGTCTACCAACCTAATAAAATTATTAAATCAAATTAAACAAATCAAATCAATTATTTTTGTTGCAATAACAGTTTATATGGTCATTAGATGAGTTACAAGGAGCACAAGAGTACATGAGAATGGATTTCTTTATTTGATAATGATGTAGGAACAAAGTTAGATTAGGTTGTATTAATTATAGCAGGTTTATACATTATGAGATATAAGTTTCAACATTTGTACTAGATTATGTTCTTGTCTCCTTTTATCATCAATGAGCCATAAAACCTATTAATAATAAGCCGGAAAGCCAAAAACAAATTAGTTTGGATATTTACAAGTCAGACACTATTTCTAAAAGTATTAAAGTAAAGCACAAAAACATTACATTTTTTTTTATTGAAATCTCATATTTACTACATCAGCCGTTAAAGCTATTTATTTTGCATGAACTAAAACATTAAAACAAATTCTTCAATGCACACGTTATGTTGCCTTACCATATCCGCCATATCGTCGATCTTATCAACTGAGGCTGCCACCAAATCCTCCAAGTGGCTGTCCAGAGCACCTAAGGGAGGGTTAAGCAATTTCGTGCATTTCGTGCAGCTTTATTTTTCGTCCGATTTTTTCCTCTTTTGTGTACGTTTAGAAGCATGTATGTATAAGAATGTCACAAAGTTTCAATAAGATCGGCCAACAAACAACTGAGAAAAAAAAATATTTACTGATTTTGAATCTTGGCAGCATGACGGCATAGACTGGCACTACGAGTGGCACTGCCGACAATCCCCACTTTTAGAGTACGTCTAACACGACTTTCTGGTGATTGCATTGAATGTGATATACCTTATTTTCATGCTGAAAAAATACATTTGGTACGCTTTTGACATTCACCAAAACATCTGCCTTTTATCCCACCCCCCCCCCCCATCCCCACAAAATGAAAAATATTTGAGATATTCCAAAAAGTGCATTAAAAGAAAGTCAAACACATTTTGTTTTATATTGTCTGTAAAAATCATTTCAATATAATCATTAATAATGGCGTGTCATCAAGAAATAGACCTAAATCTTACTTTCGAGATATTGAGGAAAACGTGAATACACCTCATTGCGTCAAAAAAATTCACGAAAATCGCGCTACTTTGGGCTTTTTCTATGCAATATAAGAGATTTATTATTATTTTCCCTGTATATCACTCCGTTTTCTCTAATACGACGAGAGGTAACAGAGAAAACCCATCTCTTGTTACTCAAGTACTTACGTAATCATTCATCGCGGTCGGACAGCCCCCTCTGGTATAATATGTATGCAAATAATATTATTTTGGCCGTCTTATTTATCTTATGCCTGCTATCATTACTGAATAAATGGTATAAGCAGATAAAGTTTATTAGTAATAATAGCGTTAGTATAAAAGACATTGTGATCGGCGATCACACTGCTAGATTTTTAGATTTTGCCACCGAAGTGGCTAGTTTATTGTGCACCCCATATCCATCCTGTGGACGGTAGAGCAAGAGCATATGGATACACAAAAGGCCTAGGCACTAGGCCCCAAAGGGGTTAACAATTGTACATTTGGGTTTATATCTACATTTCAATTAGCTGTTACAAGCAAATTTAGGAAATTTGCTTAGTACAATTGGTACTTATTTCATGAATAAGATATCTTGACATGTCACATAGGTTATTATACTGTCTATCTCTATATTCCTCAATAAGTGCACAATTAAGCATATAGTGTTCAAGACAGTGACCATATGCCTGATCACATAATTTGCATTTAGTTTGATCATCATCTGTGTGTCCCAAACTGTCAGAAGTACCTGTAGCCAAGCCTAAGACCAGACTGCTGAAAAAGCAAATCTCCTTCTTATCTGCCTCTTAGTTCCTCCCACCTCTGCTATGAGCCCCTCCCACACTGCAATGATTTTGAGTGGTAAATTTATTGTATTAGAAAGAAAAATAGACAGAAAATTAAAAAATAAAATCTTAAATATTCACCTCGCGCTCACGCATATATTTACCTGGCGTGTCGCCATCAGACATGTTTCAAATAGCTATAATTTGCTTTAGAAACATCGTATTTCGATGGGGTTTTCACCAAAATGTTGCCAGATTCTTAGACTATTTTTCTGTAAACAAAACCCAGTTTCCATTTTTTCCGAATAATTCTGATACCGAATAATTGCTCATACCGCGCAAGAAATGGTTTCACCCCTCCCTAAGCGGCCACTAAATCCTCCCAAATGCCAGCCAAACCCACCCAGGCCGCCACCGTTTCCACCCAAGCCGCCTCCATATCCATCTAAACCGCCTCCAAATCCACTCAGACCGATGCCGTCACCGATTTCACCATATCCACTTCCTCAACCACCTGTAAACAGGAAATTTTACTGGACAGAATACGCAGCTTGTACAATATATAACCTGTCATTCGCAATACATCAAAAAAATACATTAATAGATTTGTTGAAACGGAAAGTTTGAATGTGATGAAACTTAATCAACAGATCACAATTTATTCTTTGCAATATTGATCGAATACAGCTTAGTACAACACAAAGTATTAGCTATAAATAAATATGGAATATAATTATACTCATTATACATTAATCCAGATCCACACACAACCCGCACATAGAAGAGAGGAGCTTACGACGACGTTTCGGTCCGAAACGTCGGAGCCCTGGCGGGGGCCTAGGCTCCCGCTCCTTCAACCCCAATACTCCCCAGGACCACAGTTTTAGAAACGAAGATGAAGGTTTGGTACACGAACCCGGACGGAATAACGAATAAATATGAAGAGTGGAATGAAAGAATCAATGAGAAGTCCCAAGACATTATAGCAGTCACTGAAACGAAACTCACTGAGGCAATAACAGACGCAGTCTTTCCACCGGGATAACAGATGCTGAGGAAAGATAGGAGTAGAGGGGGAGGAGGGGTTGCACTGCTCGTAAGGAACCAATGGAGATTTGAGGAAATGGAAGGAATGGACGCGATTAGTGAAAAGGACTACATAGTAGGTACAATTCAGTCTGGGGAACATAAGGTAGCCATTGCAGTGATGTATAACCCACCACCGAACTGCAGGAGGCCAAGAGAGGAATATGAAGAGAGCAACAGAGCAATGGTGTACACACTGGCTGAGGTGGCAAGAAGAGCTCACTCGAGCAGAGTATAATTACTGGTTATGGGCGACTTCAACCACAGGGAGATCGATTGGGAAAATCTGGAGCCACGTGGGGGACCAGAAATGTGTAGAGCCAAGATGATGGATGTGGTACTGGAAAACCTTATGCACCAACATGTCAGGGACACTACCAGAGAGAGAGGAGAGGACGAACCAGCAAGGCTGGACCTCGTGTTCACCCTGAGCAGCTCAGACATTGAGGACATCACATATGAAAGGCCCCTGATAGCCAGTGACCATGTGGTTCTGAGCTTTGAGTACATAGTAAAGTTACAAGTGGAGAGGGCAACAGGAGTTGAAAGGGAAAAGCCAAACTATAAAAGAGGGGACTACACGGGTATGAGGAACTTCCTGCAGGAGGTTCAGTGGGACAGAGACATGGAAGGAAAGTCAGTAAACGAAATGGTGGAATACGTAACAACAAAATGCAAGGAAGCAGAGGAAAGGTTTGTTCCTAGGGGCAACAGAAATAATGGGATGTCCAGAACGAGCCCTTGGTTTACCCAAAGGTGCAGGGAGGCAAAGACTAAGTTCGCTAGTGAATGGAAAAAGTACAGAAGGCAAAGGACCCAGGAAAATAAGGAGATTAGTCGTACAGCCAGAAACGAGTATGCACAGATAAGGAGGGAGGCCCAGCGACAGTACGAAAATGACATAGCATCGAAAGTCAAGTTTGACCAGTAACTGCTGTATAGTCACATTAGGAGGAAGACAACAGTCAAAGACCAGGTGATCAGGCTGAGGAAAGAAGGTGGGGAACTCACAAGAAACGATCAAGAGGTTTGTGAGGAGCTCAACACGAGATTTAAGGAGGTATTTACAGTGGAGGCAGGAAGGACTCTGGGAAGACAAAACAGAGTGGGACAACAACAAGGAAGATACCAAGTGATGGATGACATACACACAACTGAGGAGGAGGTGAAGAAGTTGCGCAGTGACCTTGATACCTCAAGAGAGGGAGCAGAAATGCTGTGTGCCACTAACCACAATATTCAACACATCCCTTGAAACTGGGCAGCTACCTGAGGTATGGAAGAAGGCAAATGTAGTTCCCATTTTTAAGAAAGGAGACAGAAACGAGGCAATAAACTATTGACCAGTGTCACTTACGTGTATAAACGACAACCAGCACGGATTTATGGAAAGCAAATCCTGTGTCACAAACCTTCTGGAGTTCTATGACAAAGTAACAGAAATAAGACACGAGAGAGAGAGGTGGGTTGATTGCATTTTCTTGGACTGCAGGAACGCCTTAGACAGTTCCTCACAAGAGATTAGTGCAGAAGTTAGAGGATCAGGCGTGTATAACAGGAAGGGCACTGCAATGGATCAGAGAATACCTGACAGGGAGGCAACAACGGGTCATGGTACGTGATGAGGTATCACAGTGGGCGCCTGTGACGAGCGGGGTCCCAGAGGGGTCAGTCCTAGGACCAGTGCTATTCTTGGTATATGTGAATGACAAGACGGACGGGATAGACTCAGAAGTGCCCCTGTTCGCAGATGATGTGAAGTTAATGAGGAGAATTAAATCAGATGAGGATCAGGCAGGACTTCAAAGAGATCTGGACATGCTGGACACCTGGTCCAGCAACTGGCTTCTCGAATTTAACCCCGCCAAATGCAAAGTCATGAAGATCGGGGAAGGGCAAAGAAGAACGCAGACAGAGTATAGGCTAGGTGACCAAAGACTGCAAACCTCGCTCAAGGAGAAAGATCTTGGGGTGAGTATAACACCAAGCACGTCTCCGGAAGCACACATCAACTAGATAACTGCTGTAGCATACGGGCGACTGGCAAACCTGCGAATAGCGTTCCGATACATTAGTAAGGAATCGTTCAAGACACTGTACACCGTGTACGTCAGGCCTATACTAGAGTATTCAGCACCAGTTTGGAACCCATACCTGGTCAAGCACGTCAAGAAATTAGAGAAAGTGCAAAGGTTTGCGACAATGTTAGTTTCAGAGCTAAGGGGAATGTCCTACGAAGAAAGGTTAAGGGAAATCGGCCTGACAACACTGGAGGACAGGAGGGTTAGGGGAGACATGATAACAACATACAAAATATTGCGTGGAATAGACAAGGTAGATAGAGACAGGATGTTCCAGAGAGGGGACACAGAAACAAGGGGTCACAATTGGAAGTTGAAGACTCAGATGAGTCAAAGGGATGTTAGGAAGTATTTCTTTAGCCATAGAGTAGTCAGGAAGTGGAATAGTCTAGCAAGTGAGTTAGTGGAGGCAGGAACCATACATAGCTTTAAGACGAGGTATGATAAAGCTCATGGAGCAGGGAGAGAAGGGAACCAGTAGCGATCAGTGAAGAGGCGGGGCCAGGAGCTGAGTCTCGACCCCTGCAACCACAATTAGGTGAGTAAAATTAGGTGAGTACATATGCTGCTATGTATGATAATCAATGTAACTGTATTTGTGTATACCTGAATAAACTTACTTACAAAGCAAATGTCAATGAGACAACGTTTCGCTCTGTGTAAAACTTAATCAAGTCATGAGTTAATTAGGTTCTACACAGAGAGAAACGTTGTCTCAATATAAATCTTCATTACCTCAGTATCTGGCAACACAAACACACCGAATTTGACAGAAGACAAAGTGCTTATCTTAAAAAGCATCAAATTAGTATATAATTTACAGTTTTATCGCTTCTTTGAAACTATGGACTACAGATTTAGATTAGATTTTGCCACCGAAGTGGTAGTTTATTGTGCACTCCATATCCATCCTGTGGACGGTAGCGCATGAGCATATGGATACACAAAAGGCCTAGGCACTAGGCCAGAAAAGGGTTAACAATTGTACATTTGGGTTTATATCTACATTTCAATTATCTGTTACAAGCAAATTTAGGAAATTTGCTTAGTACAAATGGTATCTTATTTCATGAATAAGATATCTTGACATGTCACATAGGTTATTATATTGTCTATCTCTATATTCCTCAATAAGTGCACAATTAGCACATAGTGTTCAAGACAGTGACCATATGCCTGATCACATAATTTCATTTAGTTTGATCATCATCTGTGTCTCCTAAACTGTCAGAAGTACCTGTAGCCAAGCCTAAGCCTGGCCACTACAACATCAGTCAGTCTGTTCACATTGCAAGTTGCTCCACAAACATGCCCATCTGTGCTCGCATTATCATGAGCACAGATAGGCACGTTCATGGAAATTAATTTGGATTTATATCTACAGTTCACTTATCTGTTACAAGCAAATTTAGGAAATTTGCTTAGAATAAGTGGTATCCTACCTTCACTAATAAGATATCTTGACATGTCACATAGGTTATTATACTGTCTATCTCTATATTCCTCAATAAGTGGAAAATTCAGCACATAGTGTTCAAGACAGTGACCATATGCCTGATCACATAATTTGCATTTAGTTTGATCATCATCTGTGTATCTCCCAAACTGCCAGAAGTACTTGTAGCCAAGCCGAAGCCTGGCCACTACAACATCAGTCAGTCTGTTCACATTGCAAGTTGCTCCATAAACATACTTATCTACATTCATGTTATCATAGTGGGTTATAGATCTACTCAGGCTTCTAACTGAATTCCTATATCTATCATTTTCATTATTTATTTCTCTCCTAATATTATTCCTAATGCTAGACACAGATATACCAAAGTTATATTCTACATTCTCCTTATGGGTGCTCTTCTTGGCTAACATATCAACTTTATCATGAAGGAGTAATCCAATGTGTGACGGAATCCATAGCAAATGTACTTTAATTCCTTTGTCCCGGATTTTTGAGTATCTATACCTGGCTTCTCCAATGAGCATGCTGCTAGAGTCATTATATGAGTCAAGAGCCTTCAATGATGACATAGAATAGTAATGATGATAGAGTCAAGCTCGGTGTCATAAGTTAGCTTTAGTGCCATAAGGATTGCAAAAATTCAGTTTGCAGTGTAGACGCCCAGTTGTTAATTCTTATGCCTAGTTCAAAAAATTATTATTGTTCTTAACTAGGAGGTGGCAACCAGAGCAGATGCAGCCCTGCCAGAAGACTCCTGTTTAGATCCATCAGTGTATATAACTTGAGATAACTTATTACTACCAGCTAGGCGATAAATTTCTTCTTGAGCAGTTGCTTTAACAAGTGATTTAAGGAAGGGATTACTAGCAATGAGCTTCTTGGGAGGGACTTGCATTTATGTGATATTAAATGAACACAACGATGAATATATCTGCTTCAACTGTTCTCAGCCGTCAACGTGACTTCACTCTAAAATAATCTCTTTCTCACATTCCTTGAGAATGTTATTAAAGCTACAAATAACCTCTTCATGGAAGAATCCTTTAATCCCTTAAATAGGGAATAAAGGAACATGTTATAGCAAATACAGATAGGAAAACATCTCTTGATGTATATATCGCAACTGAATTACCATTCACTGGAATTAAATTGCATACTATGTGTTGCGTGTGAGCTTTACTGAGCTCTTTGGAATACGTACAATGATGTGTGTTTAGGTTTTGCATTCAACATCTATTGGTGTCGGTAAATTAGACACATATGCAACACTTGGGTATCTTTATTGAGGAAACGTTTCGCCACACAGTGGCTTCATCAGTCCATACAAAGGAGAATCGTGAAGAACAGGAGGAGTGTGAGGTTGTCAGGCCTTCAATCTTGAGACGATGTTGTCAGTCCATCAATCTTGAATAGAATAACAGCATATGAACAGAGGGAGCTTATATACTGTAGACAGGAGAGGTGCAGCAGTTGTAGGAGGTGTCACATTTGTTCAATGTGGAAGTAGGTCGTGCCCAAGGAATAGGCAAGCGAAGAAATCCCTGTATTAAGATACCAAGATGTAGCAGTGTCAGACAGGATGTGAATGAATGGTTCAGAGAACCGACGAGTTGGTAAATTAGACACATATGCAACACTTGGGTATCTTTATTGAGGAAACGTTTCGCCACACAGTGGCTTCATCAGTCCATACAAAGGAGAATCGTGAAGAACAGGAGGAGTGTGAGGTTGTCAGGCCTTCAATCTTGAACAAATGTGACACCTCCTACAACTGCTGCACCTCTCCTGTCTACAGTATATAAGCTCCCTCTGTTCATATGCTGTTATTCTATTCAAGATTGATGGACTGACAACATCGTCTCAAGATTGAAGGCCTGACAACCTCACACTCCTCCTGTTCTTCACGATTCTCCTTTGTATGGACTGATGAAGCCACTGTGTGGCGAAACGTTTCCTCAATAAAGATACCCAAGTGTTTCATATGTGTCTAATTTACCAACTCGTCGGTTCTCTGAACCATTCATTCACATCTATTGGTGTCGCTGAGGACGGTGTCCGCTACGTATTTAATATAAATGTTACCCATACACCTTTTATAGTTTTCTGATAAAGACTAACAAAGAAAACAAAATATTTTTGACTGTAGTTTAGGAGATACGTAACTAAACGTACTACACAACTACCTCTCACTTAGGACAAGGCTTCGGTCCGACTTTGACCATTTATTAGTTAATGGCTCAATTCGGACTGAAACGTCGCCATAAATTTCATTTGCCTATCTGCAGATTATTTGTCTATTGTATTATGGCTATTTATTCCTTAAACTCAATATTTGCAGGAAGAAATTAAAGCACAATCAATTAGGATTAATATCCGCGAAAGGTTAACAACCCAAGTTTACCCAAAAAGCCAAGCAGTGTAGCTTATTTCCACTGAGGTTCCTTATAAAGTTCTTCCCCAGGATGTCACCATCAACTATCGACCTTAGGTATTTATTTACTTCCAAGTAATAGGGGTAGCAGGTATTAGGAGACTTGCCCATATATTCCGCCTCGCCAAAGGTTTGACTTTGTAATTATTGGTTGTGAGTCTAACGTGCTACAACGGCGAGAAGAAAAACAACTCTTTGGTTTGCAAATTCCCACTCTAGACAGCATACTCCGCCAATTTTCGAAAGTATAAAACTACTCACCGTAAAGAACATTCACACTTATTCTTGTGCCTACTACATACATAGAACTCTACACTCAAATATAAACCCTCCACTCAAATTTCTCCTCACCAACTTTAACAGAACCCATGACCATAACACAAGACACAGATCACTTTTTGATATACCCAGAGTCCATATCACTGTGTGTAAAAACACTATGCACATTAAGGGCCCCAAAATCTGGAATTCATTACCAGAAAATATTAAAACAACCTTGCCTGAACATCAATTTAAGACTCTTCTCAAAAACCACCTACTCACCCTAAACTAAATATACTCTTATTGTAAACTACTTTCAACAATGCTCAGTGTTATTTACCCATAATAAAAGTGCTATATTTACTATTGATATAACCATCTTACATAACACGTTGACAAATGTAATATCCTCAGATTGTAATTTAAGTAAACTTATTATCTGCTAAAAACACATCCTAATGTTTAACTATAACAAAATCATTCCATTTCTCTAGTATTAAAAAGTAGTCAATAAGTCATTAGATTAAGTCTGCCCATAATGCCATGGCATAATAGTGGCTCTCCTTGCTCTTCAATTCTGAATTGTAATTACAAAATCTCGATGTAAACTTGCAATGAAATAAAATTTACTTTACTTTACAAATGCGTCTCGTCCTAGCCCAAAAACAAACCTGGATCCTTTAGTTCTGACCTGAAAGAGCTACCACCGAGCTGCCTTAATTCAGCCTGTAACTCCACTGATAATAATAATAATAATAATATCTTTATTTATTACAAGTACATGTACAAGGTATACAGGCCTAGCTGACATACTACTATATAGAAAGCCCCTTGTTATGCAGAGCATTTCGGGCAAATTAGGTCAATTTTGTCCCAGGATGCGACCCACACCAGTTGACTAACTCCCAGGTACCCATTTTACTGATGGGTGAACATTGACAACCGGTGTTAGGAAACACGCCCGATGTTTCCACCCTTTCGCCGGGAATCCAACCCGACCCTCGCCGTGTGAAGCGAGAGCTTTAGCCACCAGGCCACGCAGGCAAACGTTTTCATAAGCTGAACCTGGGGCTTTTGCAGATGGTAGTGTTATGTTCGTCAGAAAACGAAAAAATGTCTCCTAACAGGGATTTTTGTGGTTAGGCATCCACTGGCATACCGATGTTAAGTTTTCCACCGTATTTAAAACAGTGGTGGGGAACGTCCGACCCGCGTGCAGAATAAGCCCCTCGAAATCATTTGGTCTGGCCCTGCCAAGGCAACCGCTGGCGGGACTTGAAATTCAATAAATCTAGGAGCTTTTTTCATAGCAACATAAATTTATATTAACCCTTCCCCATACCGATTTACACTGTATAATGAAAAAAAAATATGAAGCCTAAAATCCAAATAAGTATGTAGAATTAATATGATACCTTTTATCTTAGCGTCACAAAGAGTCGACTGCGCTCCAAACTGACCGACGCAAACCTGGAAAAGCAGTTGCGAATAGCAACATCATCAATACCAGCTAACATCACATGCCTCACCAAAGAAAAGCAGTTCCAGTCATCACATTAGGCGTGAGCTAATTAAATGTTTGACCAAATATAGTAAGCTGATAATTTTGTAAAGCCTGCGAATGATGTTATAAATACCCAAATGGCCCTTGGCAGAGAAAAGGTTTCCCACCACATTTATAGACAGTACTTAACATATATGCAATGGATGTAATAAGCACATAGTAGTTAACATCATGCTCCAGTGGTAAATTATGCAGACTTAACTTAGGATAACCTAATAAGACATAGCAGTTGATAGCTTGCATGTCATATGTAAGTCAGGTTAATGCTTCAATAATAACTCTTACTAGGACCATAAGTATTAGATATCCAAAACATACCAATGCCATTTTGCATTGGGGAGAATTCAAATCAGTCTCATTAAACAGTTTGATTTATAAGTTGCAAATAACTGCTGGAATGCTAGTCCCTGTTATCATTCGAAACATCTGTCTATAGTATAGCATTTCTCACTTTTAGTGACTGCTCTAACATGATCACACATGGCTTATGTATGTTAAAACTTGTAACTCAGAAACGATCTTTTACACCCTCTAACTCTTCCTAGAGCATTCCCTTCATTTACCATTCACCCTAGATTTATAAATATTCATAATCAACCTAAGTGGCTTCATCCATTCCGTCCCAAACCAAAACCAATTGATCTTAACAACCCCGCATTTCTTTTCAAATATACCTTTCCTATCACTAGACCATCGTCTAATGTCTCCATTCTATATTCTCTCTATAGCATTTACACCATCCATTCATTTTATTCGTTACGTCATCACTGAATCCAATCTTTTCCCCGGTGGAACTTTCAAAATCCCTGACTCGTACCTACAAAGAACCTTCGCGGTACACATAACTGCGAGTAAACACCTCAATTACTGGGAACACTTGAAGTTCCTCAACCTGTACTCCCTAGAACGCAGGCGGGAGAGATACATGATTATATACACTTGGAAAATCCTAGAGGGATTAGGACAAAACTTGCACACGAAAATCACTCCCCCTCCCCACACAATGAAAAGCAGGGGCGCCACTAGCACGATTAGAGACAACACAATAAGTGTCAGGGGTCTAAGACTGTTAAACTGCCTCTCGGCATACATAAGGAGGATTAACAATAGACCCCTGGCAGTCTTCAACAAGGCACTGAACAGGCACCTAAAGTCAGTACATGACCAGCCGGGCTGTGGTTCGTACGTCGGGTTGCTTGCGGCCAACAGTAATAGCCTGGTTGATCATGCCCTGATCCACGATGAGGCCTGGTCACAGACCGGGCCGCGGGGGCGTTGACCCCGGTATACTCCAGGTATACACAAATGCATCTCCATCAATGAGCTCTCTTATATACAAATTACTTTTACACTCAATGGCAAAATTTCTTCATTCTGAAGATGTATCAACTTTCCTGATATTTTCTTTCAGTCATCTGGTCTGTTATTGACCTCATCCACGGTGGTCCGTGGCCTGGTAGGCAAAGCTCTCTAAGTGTCCGTGGTTCGAGTCCTAGCAAGCGTGGAAACATTGGGAGTGTTTCCTTATACCTGTTGTCCAGGACACTTAGCAAGCAATTAGGTACCTGGATGTTAGTCGACTGGTGTAGGGTCGCATCCTGGGGGACAAGATTGAGGATACCGATGGAAATAAAACAGACAGTCCCACGACGACGCACTGCCTTTCTTCGATTATCCTTCGTGGCTAACCCTCCGGGGTTAAGAATCCGAACAAAATCTTACCTTATACTTCATAAATCATGCTACTGATGCATTCAGTTATACGTTCCTCAATTCGCTCACTTCCTTCATGCTCTTTCCTTCACATTTAGCCTCCAAACTTTCATTCCCTAGATATCTATATAGTTTCATCACCTTAACATTTTATGTGTTCACTGTCAACATCATGTTCTCTTTTCCAAATTCCTCTGTCAATGTCTCTCACTCGCGACCCAGTAATTTAACGGTTGTAAACACAAACTGTAAAGCTAGAGGGACGGAGAAAGAATTCTTTCTGTGGGGATGTAATGAGAAGGTAGATGAAATTATTCTCAAAAGCTTCTATAGGACCAGAAGTAAGCAGAAGTGCAAAGACGGAGCCCAAGAACCGGAACTCAACTTTCCCAGTATGCCACTAGCTATTGTACAAAATTAGCAATCAATTTGTCCACAATAATATTAACATATTTTAATTGTATACTCTTCATAGGTAAAAAAATAAAAATGGCTATGTTGAAAAAAAATATGTATTAAATTGTTACAAAACCAAACTGTGATAAATGAATGTTCTTTAATACTCATCAAGGTGGCTCTGACGGATGAGGCGTCTCTTTCTATCATTCTCATGGTGACTTCATATTGAGTTTATGTCTTGGGGGTGACAGAGCCACAAGTGGTCCTGTGTTTCAAAAACGGTGCCACAAGGGGTGCAACAGCTGGATATGTGTTCTACAAATAGTGTTCAGAGTTGATGAGTGCTCCACATATAGTGCACAGAGTTGATGGGTGCTCCACAAATGGTGTAACGGATGTTGTCACAACTGGTGTTACTAGCACCAATTAAAACATTACTTCAGAAGCATTAGTCAAGAAGCCATAACACATCCTTCTTGTATTAGCTTTGTTATTGTTGTTGTTGAGTCTATTTACCACGAGTGCCTAGAATGTAAAACAACACAGCATTACCACATATATTATCTAGTCTTTCAAGACACTGATACCAACTCCAAAATCCTAAATCATGCTAGTGTTAAACTCTTGACGAGTTCCTTGTTTATATTTCATATGATAATGATTATTCTTCCGTCAAAGAGCAAAGAGACTGAGCTTCCGGTGTTTAGTAGCTGTTAAGAATATCATTAAAAAGACTCCGACTTACTTCCGAGACCGGCGCCGAATCCGCCGCCACCGCCTCCACCGCCGCCACCAAAGCCACCGCCAGCACCGCCCCCAAATCCTCCACCAGCACCACCCTTACCACCACCACCAAATCCTCCAACAGCACCACCCTTACCACCACCACCACCAAATCCTCCACCTGCACCGCCACTGCTACCACCACCAAATCCTCCACCAGCACCACCCTTACCACCACCACCAAATCCTCCACCAGCACCGCCACTGCCACCACCACCAAATCCTCCACCAGCACCGCCACTGCCACCACCACCAAATCCACCACCAGCACCGCCACTGCCACCACCACCAAATCCTCCACCGGCACCGCCACTGCCACCACCACCAAATCCACCACCAGCTCCGCCACTGCCACCACCACCAAATCCTCCACCGGCACCGCCATTGGTACCACCATGATGACTACCACCTCCGATGCCACTACCACCGCCTCCCCCAATTCCACCTCCTCCTCCTCCTCCTCTACCACCACCTCCTCCTCCACCTCCTCCTATTCCAACCCCACCACCTCCTCCAAGTCCACCACCTCCTCCAAGTCCACCACCTCCTCCAAGTCCACCACCTCCTCCAAGTCCCCCACCTCCTCCAAGTCCACCACCTCCTCCTATTCCACCACCACCACCTCCTCCAAGTCCCCCTCTTACCACTCCTCCAAGTCCACCCCTCCTCCCCATTCCATCCACCACCACCCTCCTCCTATTCCACCACCACCACCTCCTCCTATTCCACCACCACCACCTCCTCCAAGTCCACCACCTCCTCCTATTCCACCACCCCCACCTCCTCCAAGTCCACCACCTCCTCCTATTCCACCACCTCCTCCAAGTCCAACACCACCACCTCCTCCAAGTCCACCACCTCCTCCAAGTCCACCACCTCCTCCTATTCCACCACCACCACCTCCTCCAAGTCCACCACCTCCTCCTATTCCACCACCACCACCTACTCCAAGTCCTCCACCTCCTCCAAGTCCACCACCTCCTCCTATTCCACCACCATCTCCAAGTCCTCCACCTCCTCCAAGTCCTCCACCTCCTCCAAGTCCACCACCTCCTCCAAGTCCCCCACCTCCTCCAAGTCCAATACCTCCTGCAAGTCCACCACCTCCTCCAAGTCCACCACCTCCTACAAGTCCACCACCTCCTCCTTTTCCACCACCACCACCTCCTCCTATTCCACCACCACCACCTCCTCCTATTCCACCACCACCACCTCCTCCTATTCCACCACCTCCTCCAAGTCCTCCACCTCCTCCTCTACCACCGCCACCTCCTCCGAATCCTCCACCTCCTCCAATTCCACCACCGCCTCCTCCTCCCTTTCCACCACCAATGCCACCTCCTCCTCCTCCTAATCCACCACCAATACCACCTCCTCCTCCTAATCCACCACCACCACCCCCTCCAAAACCTCCACCGCCTCCAATGCCACCACCACCTCCTCCTCCAAATCCTCCACCACCTCCAAATCCTCCACCCCCTCCAAAGCCACCTCCGCCTCCAAAACCGCTTCCTCCAGCTGCAAAATAAACACAGATAACTGTAACAACCACATCTGTGTTGAACATAGCATTTTTAATAACTTTATCTTAAATTATTTAATTTAATTACAAAATAAGGTTAGGTAAGGTTCGTCAGGAAACAGGACAAGTGTTTCCTGACGCGGGTCTTAGTCAGATGATGACCCGCCGTTGGAGCTTTTGGTCATGTGACCGAGGCCTTCCGCTGGCTTACCGGTCGACCCCTTTAAAAATTATGGTCAATTATAACCATTTCTTCACATGACTTGTTAATTACAAAATAACACAAAAAACTGGAACTTATAAAAAGTGAATAATAAAAAATTGAGTAAACAAAAATTATTATATATTAATTTAGTGACTATTTTATTTATTTAAACACTACACACATAACCTCTTAATAAATCATAGAATTATGACCTCACAACAGGTGGGAAAATTTGGCGATTTGTTGCATTATGATGAAGTATTTGACAAGATAATGTTTTTATATTCCCATTTATATTTTCTTAGTGCCGAGTAATTTATATTTATAAAGCAATAGAAGGGCAATAACAAGTTTTCACGGCACAACTTTATTTAGTGGCTTTAATATAACGCTCTTAGTTAATTTTTATCAAGCTGTGTGTCGGCTCAGAATTTTAGTATTAGGATTTTGTTTTTCTCAAAATAATTATACACATTATTGCCCAATGACAGAATAGAAAAATATTTACTTTTACTATAAAAGAAAGTTCCAACATATATATTAATATATATATATATATATATATATATATATATATATATATATATATATATATATATATATATATATATAGCGACCACGAGCGAGTGATATTAAATCAATAACAACACTGCGACTAGCGGAGGATTCGAACCCATGTAGTTTTGGCCCTGCCTCGTGGTGAGCGAAAATCACATGACACCTTAACCCACTGGAATACACAATCTTACAGGAACCAAGCACCCAGCCAAGCTAGGTGTGTTACTCTTTGTCCGAGGACATACGGTGGTGTGTGTGCCTTGCCTCGCTCACCACGAGGCAGGGGCCAAAACTACATGAGTTCGAATCCTCGGCCAGTCGCAGTGTTGTTTATATATATATATATATATATATATATATATATATGTCTGCCGATTAGGTAAAACTGGTCAATTAGCAAGAACTCATCTAAAATTAAGTCCTTTTTAAAATTTTCTCTTATACGTTTAAAGATATATTTTTTTCATTTATGTTAATGTAAGAAATTATTATTTTGTACCAAGAAAAACTTTGAAAACCTACCTAACCTTATTACAATAAGCGCAATTTAATTTAGCCTAACCCAACTAAATATATTTTAGATACTTTAACATTAATTTAATAATAAACAAACACAATGAAATATATTTTTTTCGTTATGTTGAGAATGAATTTGGCGAAATTATTGCATACACAAATTTTCACTTGACTTATATGGCAATGTGAGCGTTGCTATTTAAGCCAAAATCGCAAGTTTTACCTAATCGGCACGACATATATATATATATATATATATATATATATATATATATATATATATATATATATATATATATATATATATATATATATATATACATATATATATACATATATATATATACATATATATATACATATATATATATACATATATATATATACATATATATATATACATATATATATATACATATATATATATACATATATATATATATATATATGTCGTGCCGAATAGGCAGAACTTGCAATTTTGGCTTAAATAGCAAAGCTCATCTTGCCATATAAGACAAGCGAAAATTTGTGTATGCAATAATTTCGCAAAAATCATTCTGAATTTAACGAAAAAATATATATTTCATTGTGTTTGTTTATTATTAAATTATTGTAAACGTATGAAAAATATGTTTAGTTGGATTAGGTTAAATTAAATTACGCTTGTTAAAATAAGGTTAGGTAAGTTTTCTAAGGTTCTATTGGTACAAAATTATTAATTTTTACATTAACATAAATGAAAAAAAAATATATTTCAACGTATAAGAGAAAATTATAGAGTTCTTGCTAATTGACGAATTTTACCTATTCGGCGCGACATGTATATATATATACGTCCTTTCACTACACATCAATAAATGTAAATATTTGCACTCCTTCTTAGTTTGCAAATATGAAGCTTCAACTCTTAGGATATATGAACCTTTTCAATATTTTAATTAGAACAAAGTGGGAAACCACTTGGGCATCAATACGAAGCACAACTAAGAGATATCTTCATATTCAGGTCTAAGTCAGAGACCCTCTTCCTCAGATGTGAATCACTGACTGAGAGTGAAATATACAGACGTCTTTCACCTGTCTTTCATGTTTCTGTCCAAGGTTTTTTTTCATTTTGCAGCGATCAGTGTGAATGACACTTTAATCCAAGGATATTTATTTATTAAGCGCAGGGAAAACTAAATAATAATATGTAATATTGTTATATATTGCAATTATTTATGGTAGACTCTGGCATAATGTCAAAACACACATAATAATATAATAATATATAGTATTGGATAATAGTTACTCACAGTTATCTCAATTGCCATGTTAACATAAAAATTATTATGCTAATCGTACAATACTAAAATAAATTACCAAAATTCTAAATAAAATCATGTTTCCTCTCTAGTATGAAAATATACATGTGAACGCTACAAGGCCTCTTACACAACTTATTTTTATTTTCGTCTTGGTATTAAGCGAGTGGTCATACCAAGCCACAAGTCTATATCAACTGTTTTATATATAGTTTATTATGCCCATGTTGCATCGTTCA
>WNWK01000970.1:160000-180000 GCA_009830355.1 Cherax destructor
TCGGAGTCTGATACCAGTGATTCTAAGGAGATGGAAGTACACTATGAACGACCAACAAATGATGATCCCAAACCCTTCAACCAAGTTGAGCTCAGTGACTTGGTGACATAGTCAACAGGTTGGATAATATTATGTCAGGAAATGGGAACAAGCCCATTATCTGTCTTAGTGCTGGTGGAAATGACAATGGGAAGGGCAGGAGTCAGGAGCTACTGGATAAGTACAGGTCAGCCATAGAAGTAGTGAGGTCTAAGGGAGGGATCCCAATCATATGTAGCATTTTGCCTAGAAAGGGAATGAGCAATGAATGGATGTCTAGGGCAATTGGTATAAATTGCTGGCTAGACAGGTACTGCAAGGAACTTGCAATCCCATTCATTGATAACTGGGACAAATTCTATGGCAAACGTGATATATATGCAAGGGATGGGGTTCATCTCTCTGGAGCTGGAGTGGTTGCATTGGCCAATTCGATTGATGACTTGTCTACGACTTTAAACTGATAGATTATAGAGGTATAGGTGTTTGTAGGAAACAATCAGGCTGCAGCATTAGGGCTGGAAACAGCAAATATTACCAGGATACCTCAGGGATATGTTTAAAAGACAATAATCAAAATAAAGTTGCTAGTAAAGGCAAAGCAATTGATCAACAAACAAAGAAAGATAGTAGAGGGCAACGAGTGACAACTAAGGTCAACTAAGGTTAACTACAAAAATAGTAGGAGACTAAGAAATAAGATAGATGAGCTAAGATTACTTGCAAGTGCAGGTAATATAGATATTATTGCTATAACAGAGACCTGGTTCAACCTGAAAGATAGAGAAATGCTTTCTGAATGCAACATACAGGGTTATAAACTATTCCACACTGATAGGGTCAACAGGAAGGGTGGTGGAGTGGCGATGTATGTCTGAGATAATTTAAACTGTTGTGTTAGACATGATATAAAATTCGAAACATCGGACAGAATCTGTTTGGCTACAGTTTCTCGAGGGGCTTGAAAAATTAATTTTGGGTGTGATTTATAGGCCCCCCAAAGCTTGATAGGGAGAGCAGTAGGCTGCTATGGGACGAAATTCATAAGGCGTCTAGATATGAAAAAGTTGTGTTAATGGGAGATTTTAACTTTAGACAAATTGATTGGAACAATGTGACAGGAAATCTTGAGTCTAGTGACTTTCTTGATACGGTTCAGGATTGCTTTTTAAAACAGTTTGTGATAGAATCAACTAGAGGAAACAATCTGCTTGACTTTGTTCTTGCCAACAAAGTATCACTAATTAATAATCTTGAGGTTAATTATGAGCTTGGGGAAAGTGATCACAAATCACTTAATTTCAGTATATTATGGAATTACCCAGTAAACTGCAATCAAGTCTTTGTCCCAGACTTCCACTTCGCTGATTTCACGGGACTGAGAAATTACCTGGGTGGGCTAAATTGGGATGACCTGACTATGGGTCAGGTGGGTGGAGTGGTTGCTAACATTATGTTTTTCAGAGCATAGTTTAAGTTGCCCAGACAACTTTTGTTCCGAGTAGGGAAATTAGATCTAACAAAAATGATCCCAAATGGATGAACAATAGATTAAAATATCTCATTGGTCAAAAAAGAGTCATGTTCAGGCGTATCAAAAGAGGGAATGGCAGTTAAGAAATCAATATTTTCAATTAAAAAAATAAATAAAAAACGAATAAGAAAAGCAAAAGGGGTCGCAAGGGATTCGAAGACTAACCCAAAAGGATTCTTTCAGGTATACAGACGTAAGATTAGGGACAAGATAGGCCCACTTAAGAGTAACTCAGGTCAGATCACTGACAGTGATAAGGATATGTGCGAAATTTTCAATACTTACTCCCTCTCAGTTTTTACTCAGGAAGATGCTAGCGAAATTCCTGAAAAAAATAAATTATGTAGAACAGGACATTAATAAACTATGCACGACTGGAGTAACTAGTGACATGGTCCTCAGACAAATAGAGAAATTAAAACCTAATAAATCCCCAGGCCCTGATTAATTGTTTGCAAGGGTTTTAAAAGAATGTAAAGAGGAACTTAGCAAACCTTTGGCTAATCTTTTCAACATATCACTACAAAGTGGCAAAGTGACTGATAAGGGGAAAATGGCAAATGTAATACCTATTTACAAGAGAGGTGACAGGTCCTTAGCTTCGAACTATAGACCAATAAGTCTTACCTCCATACTGGAAAATTTATGGAATCAATAATTGTCGAGGCAATTCGTAGCCATCTTGAAAACATAAATTGATTAATGAATCTCAACACGGTTTTACTAAGGGTCGTTCCTGTCTTACGAATATACTAACTTTTTTCACTAAGGTGCTTGAGGAGGTAGATCATGGTAATGAATATGATATTGTGTATATAGACTTCAGTAAGGCTTTCGATAGAGTTCCACATCAGAGGCTATTGAGGAAACTTAAGGCACACGGAATAGGAGGAGAAATTTTTTCCTGGGAAGAGGCATGATTGACAAATAGGCAGCAGAGAGTTTACATAAATGGGGAGAAATCAGAGTGGGGGCACGTCACGAGCGGTGTTCCACAGGGGTCAGTGTTGGGCCCCTTGTTCACAATTTACATAAACGACATAGATGAGGGAATAAATAGCGACATAAGCAAATTTGCTGATGACACAAAAATAGGTCGTCCAATTCATTCTAATGAGGACGTTAGACCACTTCAGGATGATTTGAATAGACTGATGCAGTGGTCGGAGAAGTGGTAGATGCAGTTTAAATGTAGACAAATGCAAAGTTCTAAATGCTGGACAGGACAATAACCATGTCACATATAAACTTAATAATGTAGATCTTAATACTACTGGTTGCGAAAATGATTTAGGAGTTCTGGTTAGCAGTAATCTAAAACCAAGACAACAGTGCATAAGTGTTCGCAAAAAAACTAACAGAATCCTTGGCTTCATATCAAGAAGTATAAATAATAGAAGTCCTCAGGTTGTTCTTCAACTCTATATATCCTTGGTTAGGCCTCATTTAGATTATGATGTACAGTTCTGGTCACCGTATTGCAGAATGGATATAAATGCAGTGGAAAACGTACAGAGGAGGATGACAAAGTTGATCCCATGTATCAGAAATCTTCCCTATGAGGATAGACTGAGGGGCCCTGAATCTGCACTCTCTAAGAAGGCGTAGAATTAGGGGGGATATGATTGAGGTGTATAAATGGAAAACAGGAATAAATAAAGGGGATGTAAACAGCGTGCTGAAAATATCCAGCCAAGACAGGACTCGCAGCATTCCTTTCAAGTTGGAAAAATTCAGATTCAGGAAAGATATAGGAAAGCACTGGTTTGGTAATAGAGTTGTGGAGGATGAGTGAAACAAACTCCCGAGTACCGTCATAGAAGCTAAGACGTTGTGTAGTTTTAAAAATAGGTTAAATAAATATATGAGTTAGTGTGGGTGGGTGTGAGTTAGGACCCTGTACACTGTGTACGTTAGGCCCATATTGGAGTATGCAGCACCAGTTTGGAACCCACACCTAGCCATGCACGTAAGGAAACTAGAGAAAGTGGAAAGGTTTGCTTTGCAAGAAGACTAGTCCCGGAGATAAGGGGTATGTCCTACGAGGAAAGTTTAAGGGAAATCGACGTGACGACACTGGAAGACAGGAGAGATAGGGGGGATATGATAACGACATATAAAATACTGAGAGGAATCGACAAGGTGGACCGAGACAGATTGTTGTAGTTGGAAGTTGAAGACTCAGACGAATCACAGGGATGTTAGGAAGTATTTCTTCAGTCACAAAGTTGTCAGGAAGTGGAATAGTCTGGGAAATGGAGGCAGGATCCATACATACCTTTAAGAAGAGGTATGATAAAGCTCATGAAGTAAGAAGAGTTACCTAGTAGCGACCAATGAAGAGGCGGTGCCAGGATCTGTGAATCGACCCCTGCAACCACAACTAGGTGAGTGCACACACACACATTCATCCACACACACACACACACACAGCTATGAATCGACCCCTGCAACCACAACTAGGTGAGTACACACACACTGAGAACTATAAATGTCTCTCGGTGCTCTAAAACATACATTATGAAATACAAAATCTTGTAAACACGAATGAAAAATAACACAAAGGCAATCAGATGACTCCTGGTCTTTACAAGATTCCTCTCTCTGATTGTGATGCATATTCACGGGAGAAACGATTTTATGCATGGACTGCAGCACCAGAACTAACAATGTAGATGTACTTGTGGTAATAATATATATGCGGAGTTGTGGCATCTGTGCACAGAATCACACAATCAATGTTGAATGAAGTGTAAAGACATAGTCCCAGAACCGGAACTTAATCTCACAGTGTGTGTGAAGGTTGTTGCTAATCTTCTTAGGAAAAGTATAATAGAAAAAGACAATAATAACAATAACAATAAACACTATTTTAATAGAAAGAAATGTAAATAATAATCCTATCTTAAGAAAAATGAAAACAAAAATATATAACTGATCCAAAGCTAGGTATTTACAGATGGACGTAGATAACAGTGTTGATCATGTTAACACTGTAGCTATGAATCGATATTAGACTCCGTGTTGTTGGAGCATCGATGAAGGTTAACTCCCACTCTGTTGAAGGATGTTTTCCCAAAATCCAACAGTTTTCCACATCCACAATAATGTCACAAACGAAGTATCAGGGACTCAGGTGAAGGTTGTCCCCTGGTAAAGTACCGTTGCCTGGGGTTTCTAGAGTGTGGACTTAGGAACTACTGGCGTAGTGAAGAATTGGTGGTAACGACTCTGTTTCTCACTTGGTGAGTACGCCGGCCCCCCACTCAGCCTTGAATCCGATGTTCCGTGCGGAAACAGAGGACTGTGGGAGAAACCACAAGAATTACTTACCACCCTAGTATTTATTCACATAGTAGGCATAAGGCCTTTTAAAAGAAATGGTGTCACTAACAAATAACTTTACCAAAAGCCAAGGCAAGGCAGAGCAGAAGTTAATGTTGCTAAAAAAGGGTGCAACTCAAAACACATTAATGAGTGAAGCTCTTTAACATAAAATAATTAAGATAAGAGTAGCTGTGAAGTACTTACAGTGAGGTCGGGCGTGGTCAGTCAAGTGATTTAACCTGTGGTCGGAGCCTAGCAGCTAGGCACTCACCCCACCTCAACAAGCAGACTACCATTCAACTATCACTATACATACCTTAACACTTTCATCACTCCTATCTATGGACTTTTCCCTCACAGTGTGCCACTCGCTAAAGTATATAATTAGCATTCAAACTGCCAACAATAATATTAACACATTTTAATTGCATACTCTTCATAGGTAAAAATAAAACAAATAGTTATGATGAAAAAAATATATTATTAAATTACTACAAAACCAAACTGTGACAATTGAATGTTCTTTAATACTCGTCAAGGTGGATCTGACGGATGAGGCGTCTCGTTCTATCACTCTCATTCTGACTTCATACTGAGCTTATGTCTTGGGGGTGAGAGTGCCACAAGTGGTCCTGTGTTTCAAAAACGGTGTCACAAGGGGTGCCACAGACGGATGTGTGTCCCACAAATAGTGTTCAGAGTTGATGTGTGTTCCACAAATAGTGCACAAAATTGACGTGTGCTCCACAAATAGTGCACATAGTTGATGTGTGTTCCACAAATGGTGTAACGAATGTTGTCACAACTGGTGTTATTAGCACCAATTAAAACATTACTTCAGAAGCATTAGTCCAGAAGCCATGACACATCCTTCTTGTATTAGCTTTGTTCTTGTTGTTGTTGAGTCTATTTACCACGAGTGCCTAGAATGTAAAACAACATAGCATTACCATATATATTATCTAGTCTTTCAAGACACTGATACCAACTCCAAAATCCTAATCCTGATAGTGTTAAACTCTTGACGAGTTAATTGTTTATATTTCATATGATAACTGATTATTCTTCCGTCAAAGAGCAAAGAGACTGAGCTTCCGTTGTTTAGTAGCTGTTAAGAATATAAATAGAAAGACTCCGACTTACTTCCAAGACCGCCGCCGAATCCGCCGCCACCGCCTCCACCGCCGCCACCGCCTCTACCGCCTCCACCAAAGCCACCGCCAGCACCGCCGCCAAATCCTCCACTAGCACCTCCGCCAAATCCTCCACCAACACCACCCTTACCACCACCACCAAATCCTCCACCTGCACCGCCACTGCTACCACCACCAAATCCTCCACCAGCACCTCCCTTACCACCACCACCAAATCCTCCACCAGCACCGCCGCTGATACCACCACCAAATCCTGCACCAACACCACCACTGCCACCACCACCAAAGCCTCCACCAGCACCGCCACTGCCACCACCACCAAATCCTCCACCGGCACCGCCGCTGCCACCACCACCAAATCCTCCACCGGCACCGCCGCTGCCACCACTACCAAATCCTCCACCGGCACCGCCGCTGCCACCACCACCAAATCCTCCACCGGCACCGCCACTGCTACCACCATGATGACTACCACCTCCGATTCCACTACCACCACCTCCCCCAATTCCACCTCCTCCTCCTCCTCTACCACCACCTCCTCCAAGTCCACCACCTCCTCCAAGTCCACCACCTCCTCCAAGTCCACCACCTCCTCCAGTCCACTACCTCTCCAGTCACCACCACCACCTCCTCCAAGTCCACCACCACCTCCAAGTCCACCACCCCCTCCTCATCCACCACCACCAACCACCCCTCCTATTCCACCACCACCACCTATTCCACCACCACTTCCTCCTCCTATTCCACCACCACCACCTCCTCCAAGTCCACCACCTCCTCCAAGTCCACCACCACCACCTCCACCTATTCCACCACCACCACCTCCTCCTATTCCACCACCACCACCTCCTCCAAGTCCACCACCTCCTCCAAGTCCACCACCTCCTCCAAGTCCACCACCTCCTCCAAGTCCACCACCTCCTCCAAGTCCACCACCTCCTCCAAGTCCACCACCTCCTCCAAGTCCACCACCTCCTCCAAGTCCACCACCTCCTCCTCTACCACCGCCACCTCCTCCTCCAATACCAACACCTCCTCCAAATCCCCCACCTCCTCCAATTCCACCACCGCCTCCTCCTCCCTTTCCACCACCAATGCCACCTCCTCCTCCTAATCCACCACCAATGCCACCTCCTCCTCCTAATCCACCACCAGTGCCACCTCCTCCTCCTAATCCACCACCCCCTCCAAAACCTCCACCGCCTCCAATGCCACCGCCTCCTCCTCCTCCAAATCCTCCACCACCTCCAAATCCTCCACCCCCTCCAAAGCCACCTCCGCCTCCAAAACCTCTTCCTCCAGCTGCAAAATAAAGACAGATAACTGTAACAACCACATCTGTTTTAACATAGCATTTTTAATAACTTTATTTTAAATTATTTAATGTAATTACAAAAAACACAAAAAACAAGAACTTATAAAAAGTGAATAATAAAAAAAAGAGTAAACGAAAATTATTATATTTCAAAAATTTAGTGATTATTTTATTTAATTAAACACTACACACATAACCTCTTAATAAATCATAGATTTATGACCTCACAACAGATGGGAAAATTTGGCGATTTGTTGCATTATGATGAAGTATTTGACAAGATAATATTTTTATATTTCAATTTATATATTCTTAGTGTCGAGTAATTTATATTTTTAAAGCAATTAAAGGGTGGTTTTCAAGGCACAACTTTATTTAGTGGCTTAAATATAATGCCCTTAGTTAATTTTTATTAAGCTGTGTGTCGGCTCAGAGTTTTGGTATTAGGATTTTGTTTATCTCAAAATAATTATACACATTATTGCCCAAAGACAGAATAGAAAAATATTTACTTTTACTCTAAAAGAAAGTTCCAACATATAAGCAATATATATATATATATATATATATATATATATATATATATATATATATATATATATTTATATATATATATATATATATATATATATATATATATATATCAATAACAACACTGCGACTAGCCGAGGATTCGAACCCATGTAGTTTTGGCCCTGCCTCGTGGTGAGCGAAAATCACATGACGCCTTAACCCACTGGACCACACAATCCTACAAGAACCAAGCACCCAGCCAAGCAAGGTGTGTTACTCTTGGTCCGAGGACATACGGTGGTGTGGGAGCTTTCAAACTAATTTCATTCTCATCCCTGTTTGGTGTGCTAGCCTACGAGCAGCATATATATATTATTGATTTTCGTCTTGGTATTGAGCGAGTGGTCATACCAAGCCACAAGTCTATATCAACTGTTTTATATATAGTTTAATATGCCCATGTTGGATCGTTCACACACACACACAAACACACACACACACACATATTACATCTAATATATCACTAGTTCTTCTACTCACCATGAGGTCTTCCCGTCACGGAGACCAGAAGGACGGCCAGGGCCAGGACCCCGACTGTGTAAGGTCTCTGAGGAAGACAAACAAGGTGCAATTGACATGTACGGTCTTCAAGGAGGGATTCCTTGATGCTCTCAAAGGGCTCTTGATCCTGAGAACTAAAGCTACACTCCCTTACCCAGATCAAACTTAATTAACTCTCATTTCCCAACACTTCCTCTTGAATATATTGAGTAATAAGCATGAAGGGTGATGCCATTATGTATCACAACCTTTAAAGAATACCTCCTGACAAAACAAAATTATTCAAGGAAAAAATACGAGACACAGAAGCCATTTAAAAATACCACTCGCATTTCCAGCTGAAGAGAAAATCACATGATTTTATTTTATGAATAGGAAATCACCCAATTAAATACACAGGAGACAATCTGTGGTATAAAGACAATTTTTGCCACGCTGTGACTCTGAGAATGTTGGTTTCTTACCATAGCAGCTGCAGTGGAAGGACCATGTGTCCCTACTGATGTTGGAGCCTTCTATATATACTGGAAGCCAGCTGTGACGTCATCACAAAAGTAAATACACTGTAAAGTCATCTAGACGCGTGTACACAACACAAGGCGAAGGACGATCAGGAACATGAGAAGGATGATAAATAACTGTGTAGGGAGTAGACATGAATTGAGAGCACATACTGAAGAGACATTTTTATACTAAAGTAAATGAATGAGACACTGAAGACGAAAGACTAATGATATTGTATTACTACTTTAAGGTACAGTGAGAATACCGTCTTTTTCTAAACACACACACACACACACACACACACACACACACACACACACAGGATGTTCCAGAGAGGGGACACAGCAACAAGGGGTCACAATTGGAAGTTGAAGACACAGATGAGTCAAAGGGATATTAGGACGTATTTCTTCAGCCACAGAGTTGTCAGGAAGTGGAATAGTTTGGCAAGTGAGGTAGTGGAGGCAGGAACCATACATAGCTTTAAGACGAGGTATGATCAAGCTCATGGAGTAGGGAGAGAGAGGACCTAGTAGCGATCAGTGAAGAGGCGGGGCCAGGACCTGAGTCTCGACCCCTGCAACCACAAATAGGTGAGTACACATACACACACTTACACATCACACACACACACACACACACACACACACACACACACACACACACACACACACACACACACACACACACATTAGGTGAGTACACACACACGTACGCATGACGAACTTCCTGCAGGAGGTTCAGTGGGAAAGAGAACTGGTAGGAAAATCATACAGTAAACGAAATGATGGACTACGTGACAACAAAATGCAAGGAGGCAGAGGAGAGGTTTGTTCCCAAGGGAAACAGAAATAATGGGAAGACCAATACGAGCCCTTGGTTTACATAGAGGAGTAGGGAAGCAAAAACTAAGTGCACTAGAGAATGGAAAAAGTACAGAAGACAAAGGACCCAGAAAAATAAAGAGATTAGTCTAAGAGCCAGAAACGAGTATGCGCTGATAAGGAGGGAGGCCCAGCGACAGTATGAAAAGACATAGCATCGAAATCAAGTCTGACCCGAAGCTGTTGTATAGCCATATCAGGAAGAAGACAACAGTCAAGGACCAGGTAATCAGGCTGAGGAAGGAAGGTGGGGAACTCACAAAAATCGACCAAGAAGTATGTGAGGAGCTCAACATGAGACTTAAGGAAGTATTTACAGCTTAGACAGAAATGACTGCGGGAAGTCAGAATAGGGTAGTACGCCAACAAGGGATCTATCAAAAAGTGCTGGATAAAATGCACTCAACCGAGGAGGAGATAAAAATGCTGCTAAATGGGCTTGATACCTCAAAGGCGGTGGGACCAGACAACATCTCTCCGTGGGTTCTTAGAGAGGGAGCAGAGATGCTGTGTGTGCCACTAACAACAATTTTTAACACATCCATTGAAACTGGGCAACTACCTGGGGTATGGAAGACTGCAAATGTAGTCCCAATTTTTAAGAAAGGAGAGAGACACGAGGCACTAAACTACAGACCAGCGTCACTGACGTGTATAGTATGCAAAGTCATGGAGAAGATTATCAGAAGGAGAGTGGTAGAGCACCTGGAATGGAACAAGCTTATAAACCACAACCAGCACGGATACAGGGAAGGAAAATCCTGTGTCACAAACCTACTGGAGTTTCATGACAAGGTAACGGAAGTAAGACACGAGAGACAAGAGTGGGTAGATTGCATTTTGTTGGACTGCGAGAAGGCCATCGACAAGAGATTAGTGCAAAAGGTAGAGCATCAGGCACGGGTAACAGGAAGGGCACTGCAATGGATCAGAGAATACCTGACAGTTAGGCAACAACGAGTCATGGTACGTGACGAGGTGTCAGAGTGGACGCCTGTGACAAGCGGGGTTCCACAGGGGTCATTCACAGAACCCAGAGCTATTTTAGGTATATGTGAAAGACATGATGGAAAGGATAGACTCAGAAGTGTCCCTGTTTGCAGATGATGTGAAGTTAATGAGGAGAATTAAATCGGATGAGGATCAGGCAGGTCTACAAAGAGACCTGGACAGTCTGCAAGACTGGTCCAGCAACTGGCTCCTTGAATTTAACTCCGACAGGTCATGAAGATCGGGAAAGGACAAAGAAAACCGCAGACAGAATATAGGCTAGGTGGTCAAAAGACTGCAAACTTCACTCAATTATACTCACTCTTAGGGTGAGTATAATTGAGAGCACATTTCCTGAGGAGCTCATCAACCAGATAACTGCTGCAGCATATGGGCGCCTGTCAATCCTGAGAATAGCGTTCCGATACCTCTGTAAGGAATCGATCAAGACTCTGTACACCGTGTACGTCAGGTCCATACTGGAGTATGCAGCACCAGTTTGGAACCCACACCTGGTCAAGCACCTCAAGAAATTAAAGAAAGAGCAAAGGTTTGCAAAAAGACTATTTCCAGAGCTAAGGAGAATGTCCTGCGAAGAAATAAAATCGGCCTGGTGACATTAGAGGACAGGAGGGTTAGAGGAGACATGATAACGACATACAAAATACTGCGAGGATTTGACAAGGTAGACAGAGACAGGATGTTCCAGAGATGGACGCCAAGGTATTGTCCAGTGTGGTATGGTCGGCAAAGCACTGCGTACCTTGTCACAAGGTTCGTAGGTTCGAGTCTCCGTCGGCCAGAGATCAGTGTTTGTGAATATTTCGCCTGCTCTTGCTAATTCCTAGCATATATATATATATATATATATATATATATATATATATATATATATATATATATATATATATATATATATATATATATTTTATATTATATCAATAACTACACTGCACTAGCCAGGGTTTGAACCTATGATGCTTTGGTCCGCCTCATGGTGAGCAAAAACACATAACGCCTTAGACCACTGAACCACACAATCCTTAAGAGTAGGGCATTCAGTAGAACTGAATGTTGTACTCGCTACCAGGACATACGGTGGTGTGGACGCCTCTAAGCTAATTTCATTCTCCTCCTGTTTGGTGTACTAGCTCAACGAGCAGAACATATATATATATATATATATATATATATATATATATATATATATATATATATATATATATATATATATGTCGTGCCGATTAGGTAAAACTGGTCAATTAGCAAGAACTCATTTAAAATTAAGTCCTTTCTAAAATTTTCTCTTATACGTTTAAAGATATATTTTTTTCATTTATGTTAATGTAAGAATTTATAATTTTGTACCAAGAGAAACTTTGAAAACCTAACTAACCTTATTACAACAAGCGCAATTAAATTTAGCCTAATCCAACTAAATATATTTTAGATACTTTAACATTAATTTAATAATAAACAAACACAATGAAATATTTTTTTTTCGTTAGGTTCAGAATGATTTTTGCGAAATTATTGCATAAACAAATTTTCACTTGTCTTATATGGCAAGAAGAGCGTTGCTATTTAAGCCAAAATCGCAAGTTTTACCTAATCGGCACGACATATATATATATATATATATATATATATATATATATATATATATATATATATATATATATATATATATTATTGTAACCACCAAACAGGAGGAGAATGAAATTAGCTTAGAGACGTCCACACCACCGTATGTTCTTGGGTAGCGAGTACAACATTCAGTTCTACTGGATGCGCTATCATAGGTTCGAACCCTGGCTAGTGCAGTGTAGTTATTGATCAATACCACTCGTTCGTGGTTACAATAATAGGTATATATAAAAATATATATATATATATATATATATATATATATATATATATATATATATATATATATATAAATGTGTGTGTGCAAAACAACCACTTGACAATGTGAGAAGTCACGAAAGCTCTTGGAATTTCGCTTATTTTTCCACAGTGGTTGTTTTGCATATTGTGATATCACCTGTTTACTGTAATCTTATTGCATATATATGTTATATATATGTATGTATATATATATATATATATATATATATATATATATATATATATATATATATATATATATATATATATATATATATATATATATATATATATATATATATATATATACATGAACTTAAGAGATATTTAAATAATTCGATTTAAATATCTAACATACTAGAATGTAAAAAAAAAGTAGTCTTATAAGCATGCCAGTAGCGAAGAACAGAGATGCTAAGTCACTTTAGTCAACAGACCGTACCAAGAATATTTATTCACAAACTGAATTTTTCTCCCGGGTTTCTTCTTGGAACTTAAGAGTAGCAGCGTCTAGAAGAAAACGTGTCGAGGAACCCACACATCTTCCTGTGTGTCTTCTTAGAATGGGAGAGTTTCTCTTCTTTTGTCTTCCAGACTGATGACGTTGGAGATGGTATAAGCTATCTAATCCATATGGGTTTAGCGCTTACCTCTTATGATGAAGAGGATAATAAAATAATAAATGTAATAAAAATAATATTTAATAACAATAACAATAATAATAATAATAATAATAATAATAATAATAATAATAATAATATTAATAATAATAATAATAATAATAATAATAATAATGATAATAACAAAATACTACTACTACTACTAATATTTGTTTAATACATCGGCCGTTTCCCACCAAGGCAGGGTGGCCCGAAAAAGAAAAACTTTCATCATTCACTCCATCACTGTCTTGCCAGAGGCGCACTCACACTACAGTTATAAAACTGCAACATTAACACCCCTCTTCAGAGTACAGGCACTGTACTTCTCATCTCCAGGACTCAAGTCCGGCCTGCCGGTTTCCCTCAGTCCCTTCATAAATGTTACCTTGCTCACACTCCAACAGCACGTCAAGTCCTAAAAAACCATTTGTCTCCATTCGCTTCTATCTAACACGCTCACGCTTGCTTGCTGGAAGTCCAAGCCCCTCACACACAAAACCTCCTTTACCCCCTCCCTCCAACTTTTCCTAGGCCAACCTCTACCCCGCCTTCCTTCCTCTACAGATTTATACACTCTCCAAGTCATTCTATTTTGTTTCATCCTCTCTACATGCCCAAACCACCTCAGTAACCCCTCCTCAGCCTACTGCATAATAGCTTCGGTAATCCCACACCTCCTACTCCTAATCTCCAAACTACGGATTCTCTGCCCTCAGACATGACATCTCCACTGCCTCCAGCCTTCTCCTTGTTGCAATATTCACCACCCATGCCTCACACTCATATAAGAGCGTTGGTATAACTATACCAACGCTCTTTGCTTCCATGGACAAAGTTCTTTGTCTTAACAGACTCCTCAGTGCTCCACTCGCCTTTTTCCCCTCGTCAGTTTTAATATTATTATTAAAAAATAATAATAATAATAATAATAATATTAATAATAATAATAATAATAATAATAATAATAGCAACAAAAATAATAATAATAATAATAATAATAATAATAATAATAATAATAATAATAATGAGAAGAAGAAGAAGAAGAATGCTGTAGCAGTGGGTGCAAAAAGATTTGCCCACACGTCTCACTTCGTCCGGCAAATCGAACCCTGGCTCTTTTGGTTGTCAAGTACTAGACACTACTGCTTCAACACCCGTCTCGGGGAAGGGAGTGCCTTAATGCTATTAAAGAGTTCTTGATCCTAATAATTGAAGCTACCCCTCACCTTCCTTTAATCACATCTAATTTCCTTCATTTCAGAGGTGCTGCATGACCCCTTTCGACTTAGCGCCTCCCTATGAATATATTGATAATAATAATAATAATAAGAAGAATAAGAATAATAAAAATACTAATAATTATAACAATCGTAATAATAATAATAATAATAATAATAATTATAATACTAATAATAATAATAATAATAATAATAATAATAATAATAATAGAAATAATAATAATAATAATAATAATAATAATAATTTTTATTATTATTATTATTATTATTTTTAGTTTCTCAACTGCTAATAATGCAGTCACAATGGCCAATTTACCTGGCTGCATTTCTTCCTGTAAGTCTTTTGCAGAGTACGTTGCTAGAGAAGTAAATATGAGTATTGATACACCTCCCAGACTTTTGCGGCAAATATGTAGTCGACAATCGAGATCTGCAGAGTATGAAATGTTTAGTTTCTTAGGCTGGTGTGTTGAACATTGAAGTCAACGAGATGACCAAGAGTAACCTTGCTCAGTGCCCAGCCGAGAGAGAACCTTGATCCTTACTTTCCAACATCCTAGATACAGGGTTATAATATGTGTCCTGACGGGAACACATTAGTTGCATATCCTTGGAAGAACGGTACACTAGGAGTTAATACTTGTGCATCTTCCCTGGCCGACGTCTCCATCGCACTTAGTACTGGTCAGTAGGGTGGTGCTGGTGATCGCAGGGAAGATCACAAGATCAACAAGTATTGAGTCTTGGCCCATCAGTACCATTTCGTCCCTATAGGACCGGAGACCCTTGGCCCGTGGGGAAAGCATGACATGACTCATTGAAACTAGAGACCAGATGACTGTCACCTTTCTCTTCCAGATCCTCTGTGTGGCAATCCATTAGTTTGTATTGCATCTTCTTTACTCGAGTTTTCATTGCACCTTCTTATCATGAGATTATTTCGTAGCTTCTTTCTTTAAGTTTACATTGCACCTAATGAACTTGAAATAGGCTTGCACTGTTTCCCATAAATTTATATTGTACCTGCACCTCACTGATCATGTAATCACCTACCTCTATTGAGTTTGTATTGCACTTGCTTCCTCATCACATATGTTGCATATTATTTCTTAGTTGTCATAAAATAATTTTGCCATTATTGACGGTAGTCCTGTTGCTGGAGCACTGGTAAAATCATAGAGAATATGTTGCTTAACCCGTATGGGTCATACAGAGCCTTGGAAAATGGAAGGCAGTCTGGTCTGAGACAAGAAAAGGGATGTCAAGACCAATTCATTGCATCAACAGCCCCTCACTGGCATCAACGAGTGAATTTTTGAGAAACTTCACTCACTGTGAACTCGCGATTCAATTTCAGATCCAGGATAATGATCCGTATCAAATGAGCTGCAAGTTCTCTAACAGGAAGCTGAAAGCTTATCAGGACAATTTTATTAACACAAAATATTAGTTATGCTTGGTAATCTATAATTTATAGCTTTTATTTTTCATTTTATACATACTGAACATACTATTTGAATCTGAGTCATTTTTTACTACATTTCACAACTGTTAGTTTAACCTGGGCCTCACTATCATCGTAAAAACTCTTCTCTCTCTCCTCTCTCTCTCTCTCTCTCTCTCTCTCTCTCTCTCTCTCTCTCTCTCTCTCTCTCTCTTTACACAGGGTTTGACATGGTTAGCTTTATTGACAAGCTAATTACAAGTTAAGGATTCCTAATTTTATTGACAAGCTAAGAGCTGTTACCTACATCAGCTCATTGCAAAGCATTTTTATTGTCATGAAACATACAAGTTGGGAACAGGATGAAGTTGGAGCCATCTGTGGGCCACCATTTTCATTTGATCAACTGACTTTATCTCGTTGACATCACAATGTTGGAAGAATGTGTTCCAGACTCGAGTCATCCTGGGGATAAATGATCTCAGATGAAGTGATGTTCTGGAGAAGGGTACAACCAGAGTGAAGTTGCTGCTTTCTGCCCGTCTTGTGGTATAGAAGCTTGCTTCTCGCTGTCCTCGAAGTGGAGCCAAGTGTGGTACTTTGACAATGTTGGCCTTGTGCATAACAGTAAGGTCACCCACATCCCTCCTGTTTGAAGGCTCTGCTGAAATGACAGATCTATCCAGGATGGGTCCAGGCGAGAGAGATGAGGCGTCTTGCTCTGTTCTCTACTCTGTCAAGCAGTCGCAGATGAGATGGGGGGCAGGCAAACCAAGAAAGTGGAGCATACTCAAGGTGTGAGCGTACTTGTGCCTCATACAGAATCTTGCAACCCCTACTGTCAAGCAGATGTGAGATACGGCGAAGTGCTGTAAGCTTCCTGGCTGCATTTATCTACATTAAACTGCATCTGTCCACTTTTCTGACTAGGAATTGAGTTTGTCTAAATCCTCCTGAAGTTCCCTGACATCTACGTTTGAATCAATTATCCTACCTATCTTCGTGTCGTCGGCGAATTTGCTCATATCACTAGTAATTCCCTCATCAAGGTCATTGATATATATTATAAACAACAACGGGCCTAAGATTGATCCCTATGGTACGCCACTTGTTACAGACCCCCACTCGGATTTAACCCCATTTATGCACACTCTCTGCTTCCTATTGGTGAGCCATGACTCGATCCATGACAGCACTTTTTCCCCAATGCCATGAGCTGCCACTTTCTTTAACAGTCTCTGGTGCGGTACTCTATCAAAAGCCTTATTAAAATCTAAATAAACAATATCAAATTCTTTATCGTGATCAACAGCCTCAAAAGCTTTACTGAAGAAGGTTAATAAATTAGATAGGCAGGAACGGCCTCTCGTGAATCCATGCTGAGAATCATTAATCAAATTATGGTTATCTAGATGGCTTTCTAATATCAGCTATAATTGACTCAAGTAATTTGCCTACAATTGAGGTCAGGCTTATTGGGCGGTAATTTGACGGTAGTGACTTGTCCCCTGCTTCAAAAATAGGAATTACATTAGCCATCTTCCACATATCAGACACTACACCTGTTTGAAGAGATAAATTAAAATGTTAGACAATGGTTCACAGAGTTCCATTTTGCATTCCTTAAGAACCCTTGCAAAAAAAGTTCATCAGGACCCGGCGATTTATTTTGTTTCAGACGGTCTACTTGTTTCATAACCATTTCACTAGTGACTGATATTACATAATTTATATTCTTCAGGGCCACTATAAAAATTAATTACTGGGATATTATTAGTGTCTTCCTGTGTGAAAACCGAGAGAAAATAATTATTAAAAATAGAGCACATATCATTCTTCTTGTCAGTAAGATGCCCAGAGTTATTTTTAAGGGACTATCTTATCCCTAACTTTTATTCTATAAACCTGAAAATCTTTTGGATTAGTTTTGAATCCCTAGCAACTTTAATTTCATAGTCCCATTTAGCTTTTCTTATCCCCTTCTTAACGTCCCTCTTAATGTCAGTATACAGATTTATAAGATGACCCTCAACTCTATTTATGCTCCTATAAATTCCTTTCTTCTGCCCTAAAAGATATTTGAGCCTATTATTCATCCATTTTGGGTCATTTCTACTTGATCTAATTTCTTTATAGGGATAAATGTTCTTTGGGCAGCCTGTATAGTATTAAGAAAGCTGTCATATTGATAGCTCTCTTCGTTACCCCAGTCCACAGTTGATAAGTGTCCTCTAAGCCCATTATAATCTGCTAAGCGAAAGTCTGGGACCGTTACTGAATTATCCCTACTATCATACATCCATTCAATGCTAAAGGTAATTGACTTGTGGTCGCTTGTTCCGAGTTCGTCTGTAATTTCTAAATTATTTACAATGGATTCCTTGTTTGCCAGAACCAAGTCAAGTAGGTTATTTCCTCTTGTAGGTTCTGTTACAATCTGCTTCAAAAAACAATCCTGAACTACTTCTAAAAAGTCGTTTGATTCTAAATTACCTGTCAAGAAATTCCAATCAATCTGACTAAAGTTAAAGTGTCTTGTGGCCTTAACAATTTCCTCCAAAAGTAGTTTCCCTTGTTCCCTATCTAAGTTTGGAGGACGGTATATCACGCCTAAATTCAATTTTTCACACCCCTCTGAAAATTCTATCCAGACAGACTCTGTATGTATTATTTCAGACTTTATACACGTTTTTATGCAAAAAATTAAATGACCATGGACATAGAGTGCCATCCAACACCCCTTCCCGATACTTCTGTCTACTTGAAATAATTTAAAACCCTGAATGTGACATTCAGCAGGCATGTCCCGATTTTTCATATTAAATCACGTCTCAGTTAATGCAAAAACATCAATATTACATGCACTTGCAACTAATCTCAATTCGTCCATCTTATTTCTTTCCTAGCCGCCCCCATACTCACCGAACATAGGTGTATTTGCGGCACGGCGACGGCTGATCAATTCGGACTTCAAGGTCTCGTGTCACACATCAGAAGAGAAGTGTGCTAGACATGAGGAGGTCAATGACATCATAAAGCTCGCCACAGCCCGTTGCCCAGCTAAACGGAAACCCCAAGTGCAGAGGTCTGATGGAAGTCAAAAGCGTCCTGATGGAGCCACTATGCTACCCTGGAAGGATGGTAAGCAGATTGCTTGGGATTACATCTGTGCTGCCACAAGGGCAGACACCTACTTGCCATACTCCGTAGCTGAAGGGAGTGGAGCTGCCAGCCACAGGGAGACCCAGAAGACTCGCAAATATAACTTCCTCCCAATAGGGTCGGAGACCCTTGGAGCATGGGGCAAGTGTGCTCTAATGTTTCTCAAAGAGCTGGGTGAAAAAATCATCATAGAAACCAAGGACCACAGGGCGACTAGCCTCCTCTTTCAGAGACTCAGCTTTGCAATCCAGTGGGGAAATGTTTGCAGCAGTATGGGCACGTGGCCCACTGCCGGGGAGCTGGACGAAGTATTTGACATGTAGCTCTGAGTTGTTATCTATGTTGTTTTACTCCCTATTGTATTCTTGTCAATGTATTTTGTCAATGTATTTTGTCTTGAAATAAAGTTTATACGCAATTAAAAGATGGGGAGGTAGGGGAAGTGGAATATTCAAATGGCTTCAGAAAGAAATCTAAACATTTTTCATTGAAGCCTTTTTATCCACTTCTCCGAGGCTATGGGTCCCACAATGTACACCAGAGGTGGACCCCATCATATATATATAAAAAATCTTTTTTGGGGACCCTCATCCTCAGAGAAGACAATAAACGTACCCAGGAAAACTCGAGGTTCTCCCCGGAGCTGTTTGAATATTTTCTTCTCCTACCACTCCCTATATATATTATATATGTACTTTATTAATAGACAGAATACATTGACAGAAAACACAAACATGAACATGAATACATTGGTACAATATATCAAAGATTATGAATCTCCTCCAG